>ML096442.1:35647-64124 GCA_003697995.1 Taxidea taxus jeffersonii | reverse complement strand
ATAACTTATAAGCAGAACTGTAAAAGATACTTGGGATTTTATTTTTCATCAATTTTCAAAGTAATAATCAGCACATTGTTGAAGATAGAAAAGTTAAATGTAAAAAGGGCAGGAAATGACTTGTAAAGAACTGCTATTAACACGTTGGAGAATTTCCTTACAGATTTCATTCTTTGTCAAACATTTTCCTTTAAAGAGTTGATATCCTGTTGTGGCCATTACACCTTGTTTATTAAGTAAGACCTTATTAACCTAAGCATTTTCCCTTTGCTTTTATGACCATTGAAATATTTCTTCTACCCTTGCCGTCTCTGAAACACCATAGTAAGGACACCGGGTGGCTCAGTCAGTGAAACACCAAAGTAACTCTCATTCTAGTAGGCTGTTGAAGGATGATTATAGGGTCCCTGTGGAATCTAGAGTTCTTTGCAAGGGATCCACAAGGTCAAAACTATGCATGAGAGATACATTCAAAGTGAAAAGTAGACCAAATAATTTTAATGTAACAGACTATGAGAAGTTCATTGATAGTTTCACATTCTACATTGGAACTAATCTGTGAGAAATAACCACTTGTTGAGTTTTGATGTAGTGTCAAAATGGAATATCTACCATTATCCAACAAGGCTATGAAATTACTCCTCCATTTTACAACTATGTATCTATATGAGGCTGGATTCTCTTTATACCTTTCTCTTTATATTCGTCAAACAAAATAGCCTATCACAAGAGATTAAACTGACAGGCAGATCTGAAAACCGAGCAGTGTCCTATTAAGCTGCATAGTAAAGAAATTAGTAAAAATGTAATATGATGCCAGCCTCCTCACTAAATTTTTTTCTGGTGTGGAAAATATATTTTTCATAAAATGTGTATTTTAACACATTTATAATTTCTAGCTAGTGTTTTTATTGTCTCTAATTTCTGTTTTCAAATTTCAATTTCTAATTCATTTTAAATTATTGTTTAATATAGTAGTATTGAATTATGTACACACATATATATATGTACATATATGAGAATACAGAGCATATTTTATTTCCCCTTAGCCTGACCAAAGGCAGAGAACAAATGTGTTTATTTGGCCCTTACATAGCCAGATATTCAATTATTATTCAGTATACTGAATTCAATTATATATCCCATACAGACAAAAGCTCTATGAGGCCCTTAATTATTTGTGGGAATGTAAAGGGGTCCTGAAATCAAAGAGTGTGAGAATCACTGTTTGTCCGTGGGTGAAGCATGACTTCAACATGGCTACCTCCAAGAAGCTTTTTACCTTTAGACTAGGTTAAATGTCTTCCACATCCCACAATTACTGTTCACTCAGCACACCTCTGAGTTCCTCCACGCCTGCCTGTTTCCTAATGGCATCAATTGTGTCTGTCTCAGCATGTGACAAAATTTCTGGCATATATGAAATGCTCTGTAAGATTAGTTATATACATGAATAAATGAAATTTACAATCTTTTGTCAATCGTCATGTGAATAGCCGCAGAGTATTCCATTCTGTGGATCAGCATCATTTATTTCATCATTCAAAACTGATAGGAATTGGGTGGCACAGTGGGTTAAAGCCTCTGCCTTCGGCTCATGTCATGATCTCAGGGTCCTGGGATTGAGCCCCGAATCAGGCTCTCTGCTCAGCGGGGAGCCTGCTCCCCCCCACCGCCCGCCTCTCTGTCTGCCTCTCTGCCTACTTGTGATCTCTGTCTGTCAAATAAATAACATAAAATCTTAAAAAAAAAACTGATGGGAATTGGGTAAAAGGGGTAGAACTTGTTGACAGGGAAAAAAGTATAATGAAATTGTGGGGTACTTGGGTACACCAGAGCACAGGGAATATAAAGAAAAGGGGTAGAATATAGGTATGTATAATTAGGTAGAAGCAGACTACCAAAAGTCTTCAATGCTGTATTTATGAATTTAGAGCTTATTTAATAGGTAATATAGGTCTGTGGGGTATGCTTGAGCATGGCATGTTAGATTTGTACTTTAGAAGATTAATCTAGAAGTGAACAGGATTGTTTAGATGAAGAGACCAGAGGATGGGAGATCAATAAGAGACACTCCCTTCTGACATCTTCCCACCAAGTTATTGAATAAATGTTCGATAACAGGGAATAGAATCAAGAATCATTGGGTGACAGAAATGCCTAAAATAATTAGTTAACCCTTGCACAAGAGGGGTTAGGAACACTGATGCCCATGTAGCAAAAATCCAGCTCATAACTTTGACTTCCCCCAAACTTAACTACTATTGACCAGAAGCCATACTGAAAACAGACAGTCATTTGTTATAGTCATATGCTATATGTATACTGTACTCTAATAGTGAAGCAAGCTAGAAAAAGAAAATATGAACAAAATGATAAGGAAGAGAAAATATATTTATAATATCATACTTTATGAACAAAAAGAAACCTTTTGGCTGGGGAGAGGGTGAGGCATGAAGGAATGAATAAGAGAGGAGGTGTAATTTGAAAAAGCCTATCTGGAAGATCTACAGATACTGTACTACGAACATGGGAGAATAATGTTCTTGAGTGGTTTCCAATTTCTGTCATTTATGTGGCATTTTGTTAGTTTTAAATCATCCCACTTTCTTTTCCTTAGCCCTGTAATAAGCAGTGATATCTGTTAAAACGTGCATTTTAAGCATGAGTAAAACTATTAAAAATTTTAGATATTTACCTTGTGCCACCTATAATCACCTCATGAAATTCCAGTGGTGAATGTGTCAAAGGTTAAGGGGCAGAGCTCTACAAATCTTGGTTGATGGACATATACTCAAGATTGAGAAGGAGTATTTTTATAACTGTTCTGTTTTCTATGACTTTGGGTGGTTTCTCAGTTTCTGCTCAAGGAATATGAGCACCAAGAAACTTTTCTCAGGTTTGTTATTCAGAAGGTTACTGCTATGGGGAGCCTGGGTAGCTCAGTCAATTAAGCATCTGCCTTTGGCTCAGGTCATGACCCCGGGAGGGGGGGTTCCTGGGATCAGGCTCCAAGCTCAGTGGGGAGCCTGCTTCTTCCTCTCCCTCTGTCCCTCCCCCTGCTCCCCCACTCATGCTCTCGCTTTCTCAATTAAATAGATATAGATTTTAAAGGTTACTGCTAAATTTCTAAGACAGTGGTTGGCAAACTATACGGCCCACTGACCAAATCTGGCCCCTTGCCTCTTCCTATAAATAAAGTGGTCGTGCATGAAAGCTAAGCCCACTCATTTACTTTTGTCTATGGCTCTTTTCACACTACAAAGGGAGAGCTGAGAATTTAGAACAGACTAGAAGGCCCAAAAAACCTGAAATATTTTCTATTTAGCTTCTTATACAAAAAAACTTTGCTGAGGGGCGCCTGGGTGGCTCAGTGGGTTAAAGCCGCTGCCTTCGGCTCGGGTCATGATCCCAGGGTTGTGGGATCGAGCCCCGCATCGGGCTCTCTGCTCTGCGGACAGCCTGCTTCCTCATCTCTCTCTCTGCCTCTCTGCCTACTTGTGATCTCTGTCAAATAAATAAATAAAATCTTAAAAAAAAAAAAAAACTTTGCTGAACTATGTTCTGTAGCACTGATTTTCAAATTTTTTGTATTTTTTTTCTTTTCCCAGTGGGGAGCCACTCTGACTATACTCAGTGCAGTTTTAGTCATCCCCATCCAGAACATTTTATGTGTCGAGAAACAGTCGTTGTTTCTGGGACAGGAACGTAAACAAAGTTCGTTCAATACCATTCTAAGGCTAACTGCTCAACTATGTTTTTGAAGATATTTTTTTCTTACGTTTTCTATTAATGAACTCGTTCCCAATGGCTCTATTTCTTCTATTTTTTAAAAGGTTTTATTTATTTGAGAGAGACAGAAAGAGAGAGAGAACAAGAGAGGGAGGAGAGTCAGAGGGAGAAGCAGACTCCCTGCTGAGCAGGAAGCCCCACGTGGGACTCAATACTGGGACTCCAGGATCATGACCTGAGCCAAAGGCAGTCGCTTAACCAACTGAACAACCCAGGCACCCGCTATTTCTTCTTTCTAAAAGTATTTCAAGCTTTCTTCACTTATTGAACATAAAATTTTGAAGAATATACTCAAGAACAATTATTTTCAATATGGTTTCTAGAGACACAGGTGTTTCAGACATGTTCCCAGCAATACCATCCAGGACTAAATCATAGGTGACAGAAACCCCACTCAACATAGCTTGAGCAAAACCCTAAAAGAAAGTCATTTATAACCTTATAGAACTTAAAGTCTAGGGATATTAAACTGGGCAGTAATTTTCAGATGGGCAAGATCCATAGGGATTTAAATGGTACCATTTTGCTGGCCTTTCTCTCGCTAATTTCAAAAGGTCCTTCCTGGGGCACCTGAGTGGCTCAGTCACTTGAGCGTTCTGCCTTTGGTTAGGGTCATGATCCTAGGGTTTTGGGATCAAGCCCCATGTCAGGCTCCCTAGAGCCTGCTTCTCCCTCTGCCCCTCCCCCTGCTCTCACTTTTTCTTTCTCTCTCAAATGAGTAAATAAAATCTTCAAAGCATCCTTTATGTGGTGACCCTTGACAGATCTAGGCCAATGTGCTCTATATTATAGATGATTTTATAGTTAAAATTAATTTGTATTGGTGAATCTATCCATTTGTTGGACAAAGTCATCAAAATGATGTGACAGACTGGCCCAAGAGTGTAACGGAGACACTCAAAAGCACCTTAACCCCTCCCCTTATAATGTGGGTTCTCGTTACCTTTCCCACCCCCAGAGGCTGCTCCATGGTCATAGCCTCGAGATGGTGATGTGGTACAGAGAACAACTTCATGGTATAGAGGACTGAGCCCAGTTAGAAACTCTTTATAAACTCTTAACATTTGGAGGGTGGGTATAGGTATCCAGTTGTCTTGCTGCCACTGAAGACAAGCCTTGTCTGTTAGTTCCCACTGCTATTATTGAAACTGCCACCTACCACCCCAGAATGGCCTGCCTCTTTCTTTGGTTTCTCCCTGCGCTCTATGTACAGGGGTGCTGATTTCAGATTATACCTAGAAAGTTCCCAAGAGAGTTATGAACCAATATCAATATCACTAAATATCTGAAATTACCATGGGTTGTCAAACTAGGTTTGGACTTTAATATACTTCATCTGCATGTACTAGGTGGGTCCAAACTGTTTATGAAGTGAAATTAATTGAGTTACGATTTGGTGGTATAGAGACACGCATGTCCCCTTTCGATCGTCAGCCAATCTACTACCTCTACAATTATTACCAAAATTAGTGAAGAAAGCTAAAATATCATCACATCAGTTTCCTGCTATGTAACATAGTAATTCCATACCAAACACTACACTCAGTGTAACGGACAGAAAACTGGAACAGAATCCCTGTATCATGGCCAAGGAGTTTAGTAAAGAATAATACACCAAAGGGTGCCTGGCTAGCTCAGTCTGAAGAGCATGCAACTCTTGATCTTTGGGTCATGAGTTTAAGCCCCACATTGGGTGTAGAAATGAATAATCAAAAAAAAAAAAAAAAAGAATACTATACCAAAATACCCTATCATAAGACTTTTATCTCTGTGGACGTGCATATAGTCCAACATCCTTGGCCTAATTATACTGTCAGCTTTGGCCTCTCAAATGCCTATGAATGTCTGCCAAACCTTCAGCCATATGCCAAAAGCAGGTGCCCGGCCCCTTAGTACTGATGAGGCATTCACTGGTTGTTAAGGCCAGTATCCATTCTTAATGGCAAGTTGTATATTAAATATTTTTAATATTACTCCTGCCTAAATGACCAATATACTAGGGTAGACAAGGTATAAAGATTAATATTTAAAAATGTATGAGACAAATAAGCAGACAAAACAACAGATTCGAAGAGAAAGAATGTATCTTTCATCAAAAAGAGGATCTTACCATAAACACAGAACAGACTGGTGGTTGTCAGAGGGGAGGGGGTTGGGGGAAGGGGGAGTATAGGCTTTCAGTTATGCCTTATATAAATCACAAGGATGAAGGGTACAGCCTAGGGAACATAGTCAATGACACTGTAATAGTGTGGTGTGGTGACAGATGGTAGCTATATTCGTGGTGAGCATAGCGTAATGTACAGAGTTGTTGAATCTCGATGTTGTACACCTGAAGCTAAGATAACATGGTGTCAAGCTCTACTTCTATAAAGAAAAACAAAACCAAAAAGATGTTAAGAGGTTGTTTTGTGATGTTTAAATGACTAACAGGGAGTGGAGGTCGAAAGAACTTACATTTATTAAGTAATTTTTTACGGTGCTAAATACTTTATATGACTCATTTTGCTTAAGCCTCATTGACAATACTCTATAAGGTAGAAATGATTTTCCCTACTGTAGAGACAAGGGAACTGAGGTTGAGATAAATTATAATCCGTAACATGCCAAAGAATTCCTCAGTTGCAACCAAGATTTAAAGCAATCTGCTTGTCTACAAAAACCCATGTACTTAATAGCTAGTCTATTTCATCACCTTCTATTACATTCTACTTTGCTATGAAATATTATATTTTTTAAATTAGTAAAATAAATTCCAAATGAGAGTTAGTATAAATTGCAAATAATAAAAACTAGGGGTTGTTTTATGTCATGATTTATGGTTATATAGCATCTGATTTAAGTTCAGTGAGTTGGGTTTCTTTCATTAATATGATTTAGTGTTATGTCCCAAACGACTCAAAGGGATTTGCTGTAATAAATCCAAATATAAGGGAGAATGTCACACAAAGCAATTAGAAATGCAATGCAAACTTTATTTGCTGAAAATTTAAATTATGGACAAGAGAAAAAGTTATTGCAATTAAGGTCATGTCAAAAAACCATTATAAGGAGAAGAGAAATATCTGTGCCTAGCATCAGTAATTTGGCACTAAGCTTGCTAGGAGATGTGTAACCAGTTTAAAAAGTTAGTTTCACAATTCGCAAGTTACAAAAAAAATTTGTCTAGAAAGCCTAGATTAAGGAAAATATATTTAAAAATTTTTCATAATAAAAGCTACCATTTACTGAAAAATTCTTATGTGTTAAGAACTGTACTAAATGATTCATGACACTGTATTTTCTTTAATCCTCCCGATAATCGTATGACGTTTGGTTTATCCCTAGTTTAGAAATGAAACGTGGAGTCAATAATATAAGAATGAGCAGCATCTTCTTTTTTTTGACAGACAGAGATCACAAGTAGGCAGAGAGAGAGAGGAGGAAGCAGGCTCCCTGACGAGCAGAGAGCCCGATGCGGGGCTCGATCCCAGGACCCTGGGATCATGACCTGAGCCGAAGGCAGAGGCTTTAACCCACTGAGCCACCCAGGCACCCCCAGCATCTTCTTTTTAACAATCCGAATTTTCAAAAGATTATAAAAATCAAATGGAAATATGGGGTCAGTTCATCCAAATTTTATCAAGTGTAGACAATTCTATAAAGTTCGTCACGCCCATGCCTTTAATCTGTAAGGCCTCCTCTTCTGGCCAGAGATAGCTACAAAAAGGCTGCGAACATCCAGTTGCTTACCACCTCACGGCTACCACACATCCAGATACACCCTGTACTCTACCTTCCTACCCTGATCTGGATCATTCCAACCTGATCACAAGGTAATTCACTGGCCTCCATTTGCCCTTCAGACCAGATGTTTCCATAGCGTTAGCCCTTTGCATCTATATTTGACCATGTTTTAAGCTCTCTTTTGGGGTTCATGCTGTGTTGGACTGATGTCCAGAACACTGCTATTTCACATGAGGCACTTTCGAGGGGCACCTTAATTTGAAAGTATATTCTTATTTTTGGTGAAAAAAAATTGCCTTATGACAGCGCTTGCCTTTTGATTTGAGGCAGTTATAAAAGTCACTTTGCTTTTCTCTCCACCTCCTACCTTCATTCTATTCCACATCCAAAGCAAAGTGATGTCAGAGAAAAAGCAGCGTTAAAAACTAAACCAACTTGTCCCGGTTTTCTTAGATTGTCCTGGTTTTGAAACTGTAAGTTCCTTTCTTAATGAACTTCCTCAGTCCTGGAAAAACTGTAATGGTTGTTCATCCAACAATATATTTTAAACTCTAATATTTCTGTGCTATACAATTGCTTTCAAAATCCATCATTCCATGAGCACAATCCAAGTAAATCTCACACACACACATTCACACATGCAATTCCTTAAATGTAGAGAGTACTATGGTCATGACTCTACCAAGAGTTGTAAACACCGCAACGTAGGCATTGCATGCTTCCCCTAGTGCAAAAGGGTGGAATAGGCTGCAAAAAAAGAAATCAAGAGGACTTCACTGGAGATCTACTTAATTTATTATTATTAGGCAGGAAGGGACCTTGTCTAGAAATTTGGTTTGGGAATGACAATATTTAAACTTGTGACACTGATTTTTTTTAAAGATTTTTATTTCTTTATTATTAGAGAGAGAGAGAGAGAGATAGCAAGAGAGGGAACACAAGCAGGGGGAGTGGGAGAGGGAGAAGCAGGCTTCCCACTGAGCAGGGAGCCAGATGTGGGGCTCAATCCCAGGACCCTGAGATCATGACCTGAGCTGAAGGCAGAGGCTTAACCCACTGAGCCACCCAGGCACCCTTGTGACACTGATTTAATCTACAACCCTTGCTGTTTATTTGTTTGTTTTATCTCTAAAACTAATAATATACCTAGGCTGGGGTTCTTATATCTAGAGGATCTATTGCAGTATTCTAAATCTTATGGCTGAATTGGTTACTCAGTGACATTGACCAACCCTACCCCTCAATATCCTAAGATATGAAGGATATTTCAAAACTATGTTATCTTTGTGGGATAGATAATTTCATGATTACTCCAAGGATGCGTTTTCCTTGGACCATAGAGTACATGAAAACACACATACACATATGACCTGACTCAGTTGCCCATCGGTTCCACCCAACAGTTCTTCACCAATTCGTAATAGCGCAACTTAAAAGAAAGCCAGAATGTTGGTTTTCTTGGAAAAAAAAAAAATCAGAAGATCCGGCCAGATGCTGGGCCCGCATTGCTGAACGGCAGTGGTTTGGACACTTTATACTGCATTAGAATCCTCTGAGGGGCTTGTTAGACCACAGAGTCCTGTCCTCCACCAACAGATTCAGATTCAGTCAGTGGCTCTGGGGGCAGAGCTTGAAAACTTGCATTTTGCACAAGTGTTCAGGTGATTCTCCCAGCCCCAGTAGGACACTTTTCCCAAAGTGCTCACTCTAAGAGAGTAATTGTCTGGACTGCTGTCCTGGCTGGCCCACCTCCACTGTCCCTGTATATGGGGTGTGGGGTCTCCTTCTGGCTCACTTCACTCCTGCGCATTACCAGCTAGACCTGTATAACCACAGGAGATTCTGACTACTTGATTGCTCAAAGTCTTCACTCCCTAGACAGTGGCTGGCTACCTACCTTACAAGCCCACACTCCCATATTCACAAAGGATGAGGGTGACCGGAAGTATACCGGGAAATGAGAAAAGGGAGGAGGTAGTTTGGACCTAAGGCCAAATTTCTCGTAGCCTTCCCTGTTTCTTGCATTCCTCCATTAGCTGGAAGCTTGGATGGAATAAGGCACTATAGGCCAGTGGCTATGCAAGCCAGGTCGGACCACGAGTATCATCGGGAGAGCAGCTAGAGCTACCATGCCAAGCCAAGGAAATCAGAATCTTAGTGCTAAAACCCAGGCAAGCCCCGACTCTAAACCTCTGAACTTCAGGTCAGGAACTATTCTCACTTAATGAAACAACTTCTATCTCAGTCTCTCTGCTTCTTCGCCACTTCTTCCAAACAGAAGTGGCAAAGCTCTCCCGGGAGAAAGATACTCCAAATAGAGGAGATGCTCCCTAGCCACGTAGAGCACAGAGTAAAGGTGCTCCATAAATATTTCTCTAATGAATGATGGAGAATAATCACCAATGTTCTAAAGTCATGTCAGTTCTTTGGTAAAAACAGGTGCAGTTACTTAAACGAGGGAGGTACACTGTCTCTAAAGCTATACTTAGAAGCACTACCTATTGGGATGCCTGGGTGGCTCAGGTCATGATGCTGGCGACGCAGATAGAGTCCCAGGTCAGGCTACCCGCTGGGCAGGGAGTCTGCTTCTCCCTCTGACCCTCCCCCTCCCATGCTCTCTCTCTCCCTCTCTCAAATAAATAAATAAAATCTTTAAAAAGAGGAAGAAGCAGCAGAAGTAGTTTTGCCTATTGCTTTGAGAGTCAAGACAAGTCATCAATTACTTTATACTACATTTAAACTTTTGCCACTTGGAAAAGGTCCAATATAGCCCTAGGCATTGTCTCCATACTGCCAAGCATCTGGATAAACAATGATAGCCTCAGTTAAACACTAGTGCAATAATAAGCCCTTCCATTTTGCTAGTACTTCTAGGTTTTTAAAACATCACCAAATTACAGTCTCATTTGAGTCCTGCAGCTATTGGGGAACATTGCAAATAGCTTAGTGGGTAAGATTTGGGCTACAGAGTCAAGCATAATTTGGGCTGAAATCCCCCTTCCTCCATTTACAAGTTGCCTGACTTTTGGCAAGCTACTTAGTCTCTCGGAGTCTTAATGGGTTTCACTGCATGTGAGAATAAGAACAAGAACTGTCTCATCAGACTGCTGTGATGATTAAGGGATTATGCAGGTCAAGCACTGAGCGCAAAGCCCGGAAAACTGCAAAAGCTCATAACTGTTCGCTGCCATTATGAGAATGATTATTATTAATATATTTTTTTAAATGATTTTATTTAACAGACAGAGATCACAGGTAGGCAGAGAGGCAGGCATAGAGAGGAGGAAGCAGAACCCCCCGCCGAGCAGAGAGCCGGATGCGGGGCTCGATCCCAGGACCCTGAGATCATGACCCGAGCCGAAAGCAGAGGCTTTAACCCACTGAGCCACCCAGGCGCCCCTTTCTTTTGTCTTTTTGTTCTATTTCAGCCATCAACCTCTCCAATGATGCCCACCCACATGGGTGCGGTAGATCTCTTTACTCAGCCTGCTAATTCAAATGCTATTCTCCTTCAGAAACACCCTCACAGACACACTCAAATAACGTTTTAACAGCTATCTGGGCATCCCTTAGCTCATTTAAGCTGTCATATAAAATTAACCATCACAGACATTATTCATCTTGTAGGCAAATATTACACGATTAACTATATTTTCCATTTTACCATGTAGGCCAGCCACAGTGAGATGGGAGGGGGGCGCGGGGGGAGAGGGGAGATTTATTATGTCCCTTGTCTAAAAAACCACAGAAGAACATGTATCAGAAGGTTGAGGGACACACACACTTTATGTTCCTCACACTGGTGACTCTAGGCTAAGGTCAAGAAGCAGGCAAGAGATTGGTGGCAGCAAGGGTATACAAGGTGATTCTAGGCACCTCAAGTGACAGAACTTTTAAAAAGTGTGTAGGCAGCCCTCTCTCTCCCTGGGACCCAACTTTTGTTTCTCCTACAGGTACAGATAGTTGCTGAATACCTACTTTGCTAGGGAATCAAATCTTCATTCCTATTTTACATCTGAGAAAACTGGGGCTACTAGAAATCACATAACTTAAATAAGATCACCCGGGTGGAAATGGGTAGAGGTATTACTCAAAAGAAGAAGAAGAAAAAAAAATATATATATATATGCCTCTAAAATCTGTGCCCTTTTCACTATCATATGGCCCTTCCTTATACCTCATCATGTCATCTACCATACTTCAAATGGACTCAGCTATTATGGCTCCCAGTGGGCTTACCCATCCTCTCTGCTCTTCCCCCTGTGAATGATGACTATGGCACATGTACACGTAAGCTCATGAGATAATAAACAGTGAGTTGACATGCACTTTAGAAATGTTGTTACATTCACTTACCCACAGTTGGTGTGGTTTTATGGTCAGTTATAAAACGTTTCCAACCTTGGAGCACCTGGGTGGCTCAATCAGCTAAGGGTCTGACTCTTGATTTCGGCTCAGGTCATGATCTCAAGCCCTGCATCAGGCTCTGTGCAGAGTCTGCTTGTCCTTCTCCCTCTGCTCCTCCCCTAATCTCTTGCTAATAGATAAATGAACAAATCTTTAAAAAAAAAAGTCACCAACTATTTGCTGAAAGAGATAGGGAACAGTATTAGAGTGTCAGGAGGTGGGTGGAGAGGTTCTGTGAGTGAGTGAAGTATTTTTCTCCGAACAACTTTCACAGGAACTAGAAGGGAACCTGAGAGATCTAATAGAGCCTCCTATTTTTACAGGTAGAACACTGTTCTAGTAATCACACATCATGTCTCATTCATTTATTCATTCTTCCTGCTTCCCTTCTAAATCTCTAGGAAAACCTGAGATTCTATCAATACGGTGAACTTCCTCTCTTAGGTGGCCTAATCTCAGACACTGAAGTGGGCTTAGAAGTCCAGGTTCTCAGTAGTGGGCCTCTGTATCAAGTGGCTTCTACTAAAACGTGCACCTGACAGGGCTGTACAGATGTGTTTGGATGAGGAAATTAGTAAGGTTGTCATTACAGAGCAACCCCCCCCCGCCCAAATCAGGAAATAAAAGACTAAATGCTATAAGAAATGTTTATCAATTAGAAAGGGGGCTCCTTGTTGACCCCACTTTATTGACCCGACTGTATTACCTCAGTTAAGTCTCAGTCTATTCCAATGACACTACTACAGTACAGAGTGCATAATGATCTAGATAGCTTGATTAGTACCAGTAAGTGTATCTATAGACTTGTATGATATGTTAATTCTCCTTAAACAAAACAAGACCTAATACATTTGGGATAAGCTGGAGTTAATAAGAAAAGACATTAAACCATAGAATGCACTGGAAATGGTTCAAAAGGGAAAGTACCTCATGCAATGGATGTGTTTTATTCCAAATGGAGCTGATAACTTGCAAAAAAAAAATAAAGATTCAACAGTTCATCAGCTTCTGACACAGCTTTTCTTCAGATAGTGCTGCTGGGCAGAGTCATCATTTAAGCCAATCTTTTTTTTTCCCCCTAAAGGGATTTTTAAATGAATGGTATGTGTTCTAAGAAGTTACGTCCAGGGACGCCTGGGTGGCTCAGTGGGTTGGGCTGCTGCCTTCGGCTCGGGTCGTGGTGCCAGGGTCCTGGGACCGAGTCCCACGTCGGACTCTCTGCTCGGCGGGGAGCCTGCTTCTCCCCTCCCCTCTCTGCCTGCCTCTCTGCCTTCTTGTGTGATCTCTGTCTGCCGAATAAATAAATAAAATCTTAAAAAAAAAAGTTACGTCCAACATCATAAAATAGTTATTATTTTAATTTGTTAAAATTGCCTCAGAGTGTACCTACCACATGCTACTTGTCTAGCCAAAGACTATCCACATAGTTTCATGATTTCTCTTTTCTCATCCCTAAATCATCTTCAGAGGTCCTGTCTATAGGAATTAGTCAAGGAAAATTCTCAACAGATCTGTCTTGGTCAGTCTTCTCCCTTAGAACTTTCTGGAAGCTTCCAACTAGAATCCATCCTCCTTTCCTGCAATGCCATTCAAACATGTGCAAAGTTTCGGTCATCTGCTCAGAAAACTCTTTGTCTTTTCAGAATTTCAACTGCCACCCACTCTTGATGCGGTTTAAACAGTCAACCAATTTTCATTTGCTAATTGACTTTATTTTCCAATTCTTTAGCTTCTTTTTTGCTTCCATTTTCAAATTTAATGGGATAAATAGCAAATTTAGTAGGCCATTTCAAATGATTTATTCATAAGGTTTCAAAATCTGAGCAAACTGTTTTATACAACTCTTCCCAAAAGTTAAAAATAAAATGTCTACCTATGCCAAAATAAACATAGAAACAAAGCTGCTTTTTGAATGCGGAAAGGGCTACTTTTAGAAACATACCGGAGCCTTTTCAAAATGCAAGTTGTAATTTTCTAGTCCAGGATGGAAAGAAGACATTCAGAATAGCCAGAAGGCACATTAGGTAGAATCTAATCTAAACGACGGACCCCATCTCTCACCCCCCTGTCCCCTCCAAGTCAACAGCAAGTCCTGCCAATTTGGGGTCCCAAGGAATTCTCCCATTTGAGTATTTCTGCATCCCTGTTGCTACCCAGTCCAAGTTGCCATTACCTCTTGTCTAGATTCCTACGGAAGCTTTGTAACTGGCTTTTGGTTTTCACTCTTTGATCTTGTGGTAGATTAGTGCCCCCCTCAACCTCAAACTACACACAGTGTCAAGGAGTCCACATCCTCACCCCTGGGATCTGTACGTATGTCACCTTCCATGGTAACAGGGATTCTACAGATGGGCTGAAGCGTGTCGAGATGTGAGCATCCTGGACCACATGCTTTGTTCCAATGTAATCTCAAGAGTCCTTTTCAGAAAGAGGGAGGTACAGTCAGAGACAGAAAAGGTAACAAATGGAGTGGATGTCAGAGAGAAGAGAGGGTGCTACATTGGTCATTGGGAAAATGGCAGAAGGAGCCACAAGGTAAGGAATGCAGATAGTGTTGGGAATCTGGAAAAGTCAAGAAAATGAATTCTCTTCTAAGACTCCCACAAGGAAGCCTTTTGCCTTGACTTTAGCCCAGTAAGCAGATTTTAGACTTCGGACTTCCAGGACTGTAGGATTAATAAGTCTTTGTTTTGTTTTTGGTTTCTTTTTTGAACCTCTAAGTTTGTGACAATTTGTTACAGCAGCAAGAGGAATCTAATATAGCCCACTACCATAGATTCTTCACACAGCAGAAGAAGCTTCTTAAAAATTAAAATCCTTCCAGAGCAGCCCTAAGCATTTAAAGAAGAGGCCAAAATAGTAACATGTCGGTCAAGGCTCTTATTTATGGATTAAGTCCCTCCCAAACACCTGTGTTGAAGGCCTAAGCCCCAACACCTCCGAATGTCACCTTATTTTGGCCATAGGGTCTTCATACAGGTAATGGAGGTAAAGTGAGCTCATAAGAGTGAACACCAGTGTACTATGATGGCTGTGCTCACAGAAAGGGAAAATTTAAACAAAGAAACACAAAGAACACAATGGGAAGAGACAGAGGAAGAAGATTGTGAGGGAGAAGCCAAGGAGAGAGGCCCGAAAAAGTTCCTTCCCCCGAACCCCCAGAAGGATCCAACTCCACCAACAAATTAATTTTGGACTTTCAGCCTCCAGAACGTTGGGACAGTAAATCTCTGTTGTTTAAACCATTCCAGTATCTGGTACTTGGCTACAGCAGCTCTTGCAAACGAATACACCCTGCCCAATCAGACCTCTGCCCTACCTTTCCAGGTTGATCCAGAGCTAGTCTCTCCTCTCCTCTCTGCCCTCCAGCCATAGAGCCTAGCTCTTCCATGCCTTTGTGTACACTGCAGTGCATTCCACCACCCCCCTCCCCCGCCACTCAACACCCAAGTTGCTTTATGTGGTCCACGCCTCCTCATCCTTCAGGTGTCATCAGCCCTCATTATTCATTCAGATCACACTGACCTTTGCTGTAACAGCACATATAAAATGTTTTAAATACAATTGTATTTCGGAGATTATTCTGTTCATGTCTGTCAGGGACTGTGCCTAATTGTTACCCACTGTATACACGGCACCTAGCAAATCGTTGGGCATGTAATAGATACTGGGTAAATATTTCTTGAATGAAGGGATAAATTCATGGTCTGAGACACAGGATCTCTACTTATACCTGCTTCAAATTCACATTACTCTCACCTCAGCCTCACATGTCAAGAACAGAAATCTCAGAGGCCATCCCATGGAGTCCTGGTAAAAGACTCCAGAAATAGCGTCATTCCTGTCTGTATTTTAACTTTGTATATTGAGGACCCAGACTCCCAGATGAAAGGACCCCACCATAGACAGCTGAGCAGAAAGAGCCAGGTTAGGGGCACCTGCTAAGTCAACAGAGTATATAGTGCTTCATGTGGGGGTCCCGAGCTCGAGCCCCACATCGGAGGTAGGGTTTACTTTAAGAAAATAAAAATAAGGCTATGTTTCCACCACAGGGAAACTATTTCCGTACTGTGTCCTCAAGATGGTAACTTTTTTTAAAATTACGTATTTTTAAAAAGATCTCTCTGCCCAACGTGAGGCTCAAACTCACGACTCTGAGATCAAGAACTACTTGCTCTTCCAACTGAGGCAGCCAGGTGCCCCAAGATGGGAACATTCCTGATATGCCCAAGCAAGGAACAATCTCAGGAAAGAAATGAAACAGTCAACCAACCAACAACCAACAACAAAAAGGAAGTTTAAAAGGAAAGCAAGTTGTAAGGAAATGTTATTCTACTCAAGTTGGAGGACTCAATCTGTCCCCAACATTTTCCTTGTTAAGGAGATACTGTAAGAGGGTCACGGTGACAACTGCTTCCAACCTCCCTTCTACTTCTTATGTGTAGTCACCACTGCAGTCAGAAATGGTGCCAAAAGTCATGGAACCAGACAGGATACCTCAGCCTTGATGTATACAGATCTTTGCTTCATAACACTGCCATTTCCTTTGTTAGCTGTTAATGCTCTTCATTTTCATACAGTTTCCTAATACTTGCTAAAAATCTCCCTTCGGCATACAGGAGAGCAAGGAACACAGGTGTCAATTGGCCAAGACTCTTTTTTCAAATTGCTCTTGTGCGACAAGCTTATGAGTCATGATGTTTGTGCTGTAAATTCATTATGGATTCTCATCTCATGGTCCATCATCATCTCAGTCAGACATGCTTTCAAGACTTCTCAATAGCACTAGCAATTGGTTGTTTTCTTTCAGGCTGCTTTAATATTCTACTCTTTGGCATCTGATGTGCATTATGGAAAAATTGAAAATACCCCCAATTAAAGTTGTCGACTGCCGTACTAACTCGGAGCTAGCCATCAAGGCTGAGGGCTTCCGTTTAATCTGAAATTCAGGCTTTGAAGTTTAGCCATCTCTGAGATGTGAGATGGTGTTAACACAGCACCACTGATTCAAATGTTTTCACAGCTGAATTTCTTGTTTCAGTCATCATCCCAATCAAGCCATCTGGTGCTTTGGGCCATTCGGAAGACCAAATCAAATTAACTATTCAATCTCTGGGCAATCGACCCATAAAATGATCAATATAATCAATTTTGTCAAGCTAGCCTCAGTGTGCAGGGGAAAGCGGCTAAAACACCACACTTGAGGGAATGCAGATTGCTTTCCTTACCCTGTCAGCTAGCAGAGAATATTTTAGTACTTCTATGGTACAGGCATCTTTAATAAATAATGACAGCTCAGTACTTAATGCTGGTTGAGTTTCGGGATTTTAAATATTAAACTTCACAAAACACTGATGCAAATGTTAAGCCTGTTTTTCAAAATATATGTAGTGATTGGTTTCCTTTGGTCATCAATAACATTCAGTGTGCGCTCCTTCATGTGACCAGAATGTTAAAAGCGAAACAGCCAAGAAATGAATGAGGAGACAGGAATCACACTGAATTACATAAAGGCAGTTATTAAACTACTGAACCCCAAAGAAAAACAACACTTTGTGGAGAAATAATTATTTGAGCGCATTCATATTTCAAGGCACTGAGAAACAGATTTTGAAAAAGCCTGGGTATGGTTAAAGGTACAAATGAATCATAAAATGTTGACTGAAATATTCCTAAGAATTAAATTGAACTGTTTTTTTCCAAGCTAGAAGCCATAAATCTTTGTAACTTTTGCTAGAACTCAGCTTCGGTAAACAACATTTGTAATATTTGCAAATGAGTTAAGGAGACTATAATCATGATGTTTCCATCCTCTGATTGTATATATTAAGAGCCATATAAGGTCTTAATGTTTGTTACTCCTTGTGGGGGAGTTAGGTGCGTTACGTTATTTCCATATACATCTAGAGTATTCTATTTTACATCTTAAAATTGGGTCATCACAGCCAGAAAATTCATACCAAATTACATTTCCTGGACACACAGGCAGAGTTGTCAAAATATTCTCATCAGCTGAGTAAATTTTTGATCAGAGCAAAAACAGTAGACTGGAAAACACAAACACCCTGTACGCTATCAATTAGCCCACACGTGAGAATAAACTCATATCACATAGAAATTACGTCTGTGACATAAAACCCACATGGGCAAGTATGCACATGCACGCATATAGAGATACACACTTGATGGCATTCCTTTGAAATCATTTTTTAGAAAAAAAATCTCCTCGGGAGAAATCGTTGCCCCCTGATTAGAAAATAGAAGGCATTACTGTCATTTGAATTATAGGAACACATTTCAGTGTGTCAAATGCCAACATAGCAAGAGAATCAAGAGTCACACATTAACCTTTGGTAATGGAACCCATCAAGAAATCTGAGGCTGAAGGAAACAGTAAGAACCCGACATCCTCATTCACTTCAAGGACTAGAGGCTGAAATCAGAGATCAGAAAGGAGGAGCCTCATAATGGGTTCTCCAGGAGGAGGGCTGTTTCTGGAAAGATTCTGGGAGAGAGCTCCACCAGCCACGTGCAAAATAGATTCTGAGTAAATACGATTATAGTGAAGGAGATGAATTAAAAAGGTAAAAAGCAGTGGGGTCCTTGATTAGAGTGGAACGTAGTGATGGCTACGGCCGAATGGTTTTGTGATGAAGATTCTACACAACTGAATGAAAAATGGGTTAAAATAATGTGTATTCCCACTTGATGATTAAGCCAGCTACTTGTGTTCTTTATCTGCTACAGAAACCTGCTCTATTAATTCTTTCTTTGCTCTTCCATCTTCAGTAACTTCCACATTATTGGGTCTTTCTTATCTGCCTAAAATTAACCACAAATCTATATGACTTCAAAATAATGAAAAAGTAAGAAAACAAAACAAAAATCTTCCTTCAGCCCTGAATCCTCCTCACCTGTCAAATTATTGCTCTCCTTCTCTCTGCAAGTAAAGCCCTTGATAAAGTAGTCTGTACTTGTTTTCCTCCCTTCAGCTCACTGCAACAATTTAATGAATATTTAATGAGCACCTACTAAGTACCGAGTGGTATACAAGAGGCTGAGAACGCAAAGACAAATAAATACATGATCCTAACCCTAAAGGACTGTGGAGCTCGTAGTAGGGAAAAAATGTATAAGTTAGTGTTCCACTGTCAGAACTCTAGTGATGGAAACTCAAAACCCAAACAAGTTATGATACGTGTGTGCGTGCACCCATGCGGGCAGATATCCCTCATGATTTGCCCCTCACTACTACTCACTACTCAAAACTCCAGAACCAAATACATGCAGATCACGTGGTGTTCTTTCTGATCTGAAGCATCACAATCCACACTTGGAAACCAAACAGACTTGGACAGTGAGGGATATATGGTTTTATAGTAAGATGTGAGGTTTCAAATACCACAAATAGGTACAAAATAAGTAGTATAACTTCTGCTATAAAACCGAGACTAATTTCATGTCTGACAAACTTCATCCTGGAGATTTTCAAACTCTTGGTCCCTCTTTCATTCTTGATCCTTTCCTTCACTTCTCTTCATGACAAAATTTATTCTCTACAGGTCTGCTTGCACATGTCACTTTCTTAGAATCGTTTAGTGTCTACCCTACGCCCATGTTATGGAACGTGCAGTCCCTGGCCAACAACGTCAAATTTCATCTCAGAGCTTGTCAAAGATGTATAATCTCGGGCCCTATCTCATACTAACAATCAAAATCTGCAACGTGAAAAGATACCTAGGTGTCTCATAGACACCTTAAATCTCAACAAATGCAGGAAAAGCCTTGGCAAAGTGTAACATCCATTCCTGATAAAACTCTTAGCAAAGTAGGATTATAGGCGAATTTCCTCAACCTGAGGAAACTACAAAACCATAGCTTTCATATTTAATGGTAAGCGATTAAATGCCCGCCTTTAGTGATGAGGAACGCAGCAAGCAGGTTCACTCTTCCCACTCCTATTCAACATATTTTCTGGAGAAACTAGCCACTGCAAAAGGCATAAGGCATAAGGATAAAAAAACACCTAAAACGTACATAATCAAAAGTGAGAAATAAAACATTACACATGGCACAATTATCTATGTAGAAAGCCTCAAGCAGAATACAATAGAGTTAATAAAACAAGTGAATTTAGCAAGGTCTCAGGATACAAGGTTAACATGTAAAAATAAACTATACTAGTAATGAAAAACTGGAAATTGAAATGTAATATGCAATTTATAGTAGCATCAAAAAACAAAATACTGGTCTAAATTAATCTAGGAAAATAGGCGTAAGATGTGTATGCGAGAGGAGGGGGGAACCCTGCAAAACATTGTTGGCAAATGTCAGATAAGACCTAAATAAATGGCAAGACATGCAACATTGATGGATTGGGAAACTCAATACTGTTTGAAGGTCAAAACTTTCAAAACTAATCTACAAGTTCAATGCAATTACAATCAAAATCCAAGCAGGAATTTTTTGTGCAAGTAAACAAGTTGGCTTTAAAAACATTCATATGGGGGGCGCCTGGGTGGCTCAGTGGGTTAAAGCCTCTGCCTTCGGCTCAGGTCATGATCTCAGGGTCCTGGGATCGAGCCCCACATCAGGCTTTCTGCTCAGCGGGGAGCCTGCTTCCCTTCCTCTCTCTCTGCCTGCCTCTCTGCCTACTTGTGTTCTCTGTCTGTCAAATAAATTAAAAAAAAAATTCATATGGAAAGGGAAAGGAGCTAGTACAGTCAAAATAATTTTGAAAAAGAAAAAATTTGGAATGAGCCTACTTGATATTAAAGCTAACTATAGGGGCGCCTGGGTGGCTCAGTGGGTTAAGCCGCTGCCTTCGGCTCAGGTCCTGATCTCAGGGTCCTGGGATCGAGTCCCGCATCGGGCTCTCTGCTCAGCAGGGAGCCTGCTTCTCTCTCTCTCTCTCTCTCTCTGCCTGCCTCTCTGCCTACCTGTGATCTCTCTCTGTCAAATAAATGAATAAAATCTTTAAAAAAAAAAAAGCTAACTATATAGCTACAGGAATCATAGAGCATGGTATCAGCGAAAGGACAGACCTACAGAATGATGGAACAGAAGAGAGTCCAGAAATGGACCCACACAACTACAATCATTTCATTAAGACAAAGAATAAAAACAATGGTCTGTGTATATTTGGATATCCATATGCAAAGAAATGAACTTGATCCATCCATTATACACAAAAACTAACAAAAACTGAATCATAGACCTAAATGTTATACCTAAAACTATAAAAGATCTAGATGAAAATATCATCTATGTAACCTTGGCTTAGTGATAGATTTTTCACATAACAATAGAAAATGTGATCCATGAAAAAAATGTCAAATTAAGAACTCCAAAACTACTATTAAGATAACAAAGAGAGGAGTGCCTCAGTGGCTCAGTGGGTTAAGCTTCTGCTTTAGGCTCAGGTCATGAACTCAGCTGAGGTCCTGGGATCGAACCGTGCAACGGGCTTTCTGCTCAGCAGGCAGCCTGCTTCCCCCTCCTCTCTCTCTCTCCCTGCCTCTCTCCATACTTGTGATCTCTCTCTCTGTCAAAAAATCTTAAAAAATATATATAACAAAAAGAGGGGAGCCTGGGTAGCACAGTTGGTTAATCGTCTGACTCTTGGTTTGATCTCCAGGTTGTGGGACTGAGCCCCACATCAGGCTCTGCACTTAGCACAGAGTCTGCCTAAGTTTCTCTCTCCCTCTCCCTCCACACCGCCCCTCCCCATAGTCTCTCTCAAATAAATATTTTTTTAAAGATTTTATTTATTTGTTTGTCAGAGAGTGAGCACAGGCAGAAAGAGTGGGAGGCAGAGGCAGAGGGAGAAGCAGGCTCCCTGCCGAGCAAGGAGCCTGATGCGGGACTTGATCCCAGGACGCTGGGATCATGACCTGAGCTGAGGGCAGCCAATTAACCAACTGAGTCACCCAGACGTCCATCAAATAAATACTTTTTAAAAAATAGAAAAAAGGGCATAAGACTCAAAAAACATGTGAATAATATGTCTCATAATTGAGTTGTATCCAGAATATATAAAATATGTTACCATATGATCCAGCAATCCCAGTTCTAGGTATACATCCAAAAGAATCGAAAAAATATGTATTCAAAACACTTTATATGAAAGTTGATAGCAGGATTATTCATAAAAACCAAGAGATGCAAACAACCCAAAGATTCATCAACTGATGAATGGATGAGCAAATGTGGTATATCCATACAACGAATGGATATACAATAAAAGGAATGAGATACCTACCACAACGGATAGTCCTTGAATAAATATAAATACATACATACATACATACACACATACGTACTGAGTGAAAGAAGCCAGACAAAATGGGCTATATATTATACAATTGAATTTATGCAAACTATCCAGAGTACGCAAATCCATTAGTTGTTGCCAGGGGCTGAGGGAAGAAGAAATGAAGACTGACTGTTAATGACGACCCGGTCTCTTTTTGGGGGAACAAAAATTAGATAGTCGTGAGGGCTGCATAATTTTATGAATGTACTAAAACCCAGCCATTTGTTTACTTGAAAACAGTGAATTTTATGGGATTTGAATCATATGTCAATTAAAAATATATAAGTAGAAAAACTCAATAATAACAAAGTAATTAAAAACAGGCAAAATATTTTAATAGAAATCCCACATAAGATAAATAAATGGCAAATAAAGATATGAAAAGGTCTTCATATTTAACAATGAAGGAGATTAAAATTAAAACCACATTTAGATATGACTACACACTTAGAATACTATAATTGAAAACAAAAAGAACCAATATTACTGAGTAATATTCATACGTTAATCTTAGGCACTGCCACTTTTTGAAAGACACTGGTAGTGTCTTACAAAGTTAAACATAAAGCTTACCATACACCCCAACAAACCTCCTACAATTTTACCAAAGTGAAATTAAACATTGTGTTGTCACAAAAAACCTGTATACCCTAAAGTGGAAACAACCTAAATGTCTTGAACTTGTGGATGGATGGATGGATGGATGGACAGATGGATGAAAGTGATACATCCATAAAATGGAGTGTTACATGGCAATAAAAAGGAATGAACTACTGATGCAGTCAACAATATGGATCAATCTCACAAAAGCATGACAGCCAGTACAGAAATGCTATACAATGTATGGTTCCTTTTTTATGACATTCTGGAAAAGGCAAAACCATAGACAGCTAACAGATGTGTGGTTGTTGGGCTCCGGGTCTGAGGAAGGTTTGGTTACGAAGGATCAAGTAAGATTTATGTAGTAATTTATTGACACGAAAGAGGGTGACTCTTCCTGTATGAAATGTACACTTTAAAAGGGGGGGGACATGCAGCTCAAATATGCCTTTCTCTGTGAAACTTCTTTTTCATTTTCACTGCCAAAATTCTGTTTGTCCTTTTTTGAAAGTCTTACTAATTTGTTTGAGAGAGCATGCACGCATGCAAGCTGGAAGGGATGGGGGGATTAGGGTGGGCGGAGGGCAGGGAGAGAATATCAACAAGAAGTCCTCCTGAGCCCGTAGCCCCAGACGGGCTCCACCCCATGACCCTGAGATCATGCCCTGAGCCAGAATCAAGAGTCTGACGCTTAACCCACTGAGCCACCCAGGCGCCCGTTTGTCCTCTTCTGACAACTTCATTATAACATGTATCAAACTTTCAATTATTATTACTCAGGTAGGCATCCTTATTTCACATTTGACTGTGACCGCCTGGATGGTGAGTTGTAACCTTCCCATCTTCAGCAACCATGGTCTTTGCACACAATAGCTGCTCCAGAAATATTTTAAGTGATGGGGGTTGGGGGATGAGGGGGAAAACTTCAAATGTTTGTGAGCCTACATTTGTGAGGCAAGGATGGTGCCACTAACAAAAACAAGGAGCAAAGGAAGGCCAAGAGTTAGGTCAACAGCACACGAAATGGCACGACGCGCATGGCCCCTCCACGTACCAGTCCACGCTACAGGTCACAGACCTTCGGCAGCGGGGACATTGAGAGCCCAGGCACAGTAAGCCCGGTATTACTGCATCCAGACGGGAATCTAGTGAATCAGGAACGCTGAGACAAGTAGGATAAGCAACTGAAATCCCAACAGGGAAGCCAGTGACCCCAGGAAAACTCCAAATTCCAAAGGTCGCAAAACACAATGCCTTTTTGCCAAGGAAGACAAGAACAAGAACAAGGCAACATCCCCAAATAGCTTGCTGCAGAGAGAATGATGTGAAGTCTAAAGCGCAAACCTTAATGACAACAGCAACTGCATTTGCATGGCGCTTTCTACTTTTCAAACTGTTTTCCCAGTCATTATCTTGTTTGGTCCTTATAGGTTTTTTAATTAGCAAAGCTATTTACATATTATACATATTTATCATCTTTTCCCACCACCAAATAAAGCAATAACATTTCCACATAGACATTCAGGATTCATTTCTTATTAGCTCAATACTCTCAGATTTTGCAGTTTCCTTTCATAGACATAGCTCTTTTTCATCTAGCCTACTTTGTTCTTTATGCCAGTATTCCTCCAGCATCTCTTGTTTACCTATAGTAACATGTTTTTCGTCTTACATATATATGTTTTCTATTAGGATAGAATTTAAAATAAACATACTAGTTTCAGGCGTACATGATTCAATATTTCTCCCCATCTCGCAGTGATCACAAGTCTATGGCATCCATCACTATATATGCCTAGAATTTTTTCCTGTGAGAACTTTTAAGATCTAGTCTCTTAGCAATTTTCCAATATACAATACAGTATTAACTACAGCCGCTATGTTGTTCATCACATTCCTAAGACTTATTTATTATACCTGGAAATTTATACCTTTTTTGAAAGATTTTATTTTTATTTATTTATTTGACAGAGAGAGAGAGAGAGA
This sequence comes from Taxidea taxus jeffersonii, assembly GCA_003697995.1. Taxonomy (NCBI): domain Eukaryota; kingdom Metazoa; phylum Chordata; class Mammalia; order Carnivora; family Mustelidae; genus Taxidea; species Taxidea taxus. Next base: position 39,298 of record ML096442.1, on the reverse strand, counting down.
GAGAGAGAGGCAGAAAAGCAGGCAGAGGGGGAAGGGGAAGCAGGCTCCCTGCTGAGCAGAAAGCTGGATGCAGGGCTCGATCCCAGGACCCTGGGACCATGACCTGAGCCAAAGGCAGAGGCTTAACCCACTGAGCCACCCATGTTCCCCCATACCTTTAAAAAAAAAAAATTTTATTCATCTATTTGAGAGAACAAATGGGGAGAAGAGCAGAAAGAGAGGATTAAGCAGACTCTGCATGGAGCATGGAGCCCGATGCGAGGCTCGATCACTTCACCCTGAGAACTAGACCTGAGTGGAAATCAAGGATCGGTCACTTAAATGACTGAGACACCCAGGAGCCCCAGAAGTTTATACCTTTTGATCACCTTCACCCATTCATCACCAACCCACACACACTGAGTTTTTATTATCTCCCCAAGTATGATTCTATAACCTCCCTCTTTTCTGCTTAAATAGAACCTAAGGGAATTTTCGGTGTATTCGCTACTATCATGAATAATCTAACTAACTGAGAAAGATTTTCAGTGGGATGCCTCCAAAGAAGAAGAGCTTAAGCAATCTCTTCTTCCTCTTCATAATCTTCCCTCGAGCAGGTATGGTGTCGCCTCTGAAACTCTGCATTAATTTTTAAGAAGTAGTTTATTATCTTCTGCACAGCATTATAGCTTTGTCCTGGTACTTCTAGTTCCTGCAACCTCGTAAAGAAGACATTTCAACTGTTCTCTTTATTGAGTTCATCAGTTCCAGTTTCACAAGCAAAGGTTCATTTATTTTCTTATAACCCTTTCATTTCTCACTTGTCTTAAATCCTGTCTTTAGTGTCCTCTACAACACTGCTTTTAGTTTTGGAAAATGTTTTCCCTGGGAGGCCTGGGTGGCTCAGTTGGTTAAGCGTCTGCCTTCAGCTCAGGTCACGATGCCAGGGTCCTGGGACCAAGCCCCATGTCAGGTGCCCAACGTTTCTCCCTCTCCCTCTGCCCCTCCTTCTGCTTCTGCTCCCTTGCTCTCTGTCAAATAAATAAAATCTTTTTAAAAAAATTTTTCCCTTTTGATTCTAGGAAAAGATTTCCATGAGTCATTTATGCTTTTGTCTTTCAATGCTGTGCAGATACTCCGTGTAAGAAGTACTGATTCAAGCTACAACATGGGTAAGCCTCAGAAACTTTATAAGCAGAAAAAGCCAGTCAGAGAAGACCACTTATCATATGATCCCATTTACATGAAATGTCCAGAATGGACAAATCCATAGAGAGAGAGAAAAAAAAAACCAGATTATTAAAAGTTAACTTGTGCTGGGGAACGGGAGAATTGGGAATTATGGTTAACGGATACAGGGTCTCCTTTGCGGGAGAGATGAAAATTGAAAATTAGATGGGGAAAATAGTTGCACAACCATCTAACTTAACTAAAAAAAAAAAAATCACTGAACTATAAGTTTAAAATGGACAAGGCTTTGGTATGTAAACTACACCTCAGTAAACATGTTAACCAAGAAAAACAACTGTGATGTAAAGATCAAGCTTCAAGCTTCAGAGTCAGAACATATCAGACCCTCCTTCCTCCTGTGACTCAAAGTTGACGTCCTCCTGATTATCAGTAGGAACCACATATTATTAAAATATGTGAAAACTGGCAACCCAAAATGTTTAAAAAGTCTTACTGCATGTGCTAACGATGATTCCAAATCGCCTGCGATTGCCCTTACACCATTTTGCTTACACCGTCCCATACTGCCAATACTATTCTTCTCTGCTATCCCTCTCCTCGTTGTTCCTATAAGCTCCAAATACTCAGGCGGTATAATGTAATAGGAAATAGGATAGTCATTAATAATCAGGGTACTTGAATAAGACAAATCTGGATTTGTATTATAGTTCTACAACTTAGTACTCTAATCCTAAAAAGAGTTGTCTTGACTTCCCTAAGTCTCGGGGCCCTCATTTATAAAATGGCATGAATGATAATACCTCTCCCCAACTTAGAGGGCTATGTTATTTAGGGGATTTAAAGGGATATGACAGATACCGATTTTGGGGTGATCTATGGTGGACGTTTGAGAGCAGCTGACCTACAGCCTGTGTGCCCCGGAAGGCCTCCTGTGGAAGCCTGAGCCAGCCACAAAGCTTTCTCCCTCTGTCTCGGAACCATGTCCACCAACGAGAATGCTAATCTACCAGCTGCCTGCCTTAACAGATTCAAGAACAAGGGGAAAGACACTGCAGAAATGAGGCGGCGCAAAGTTAACATGGAGCTGAGGACAGCTAAGAAGGTTGACCAGATGCGGAAAAGGAGAAACGCAAGCTTGTTTCCTGATGATGCTACCTCCCCCACTGCAGGAAAGCTGCCACAACCAGGACACTGTAGAATGGTCTATGGATGACACTGTCAAAGGCATAAATAGCAACAATGTGGAAAGCCAGCTCCTCAGGCTACTCAAGCTGCTAGAAAACTGCTTTCCAGGGAAAAACAAACCCCCATAGACAACATAATCTGGACTGGTTTGATTCCAAAATGTGTGTCCTTGGGCAGAAATGATGGTAGTCCCATGCAGTTTGAATCAGCTTGGGCTCTCACTAACACTGCTTCCGGGACATCAGAACACACCAAGGCTGCGGTAGATGGAGGTGCTAGCCCAGGATTCATTTCTCTGTTGGCATCTCCCCATGCCCGCATCAGTGAACAAGCTGTGTGGGCTCTAGGAAACATGGCAGGTTCAGTTTTTCGAGACTTGGTTGTCAAGTACGGTGCAGTTGACCCACTATTGGCTCTCCTTACAGTTCCTGACATGTCATCGTTAGCGTGTGGCTACTTATGTAACCTAATTGGACACTTTCCAACCTTTGTCACAACAAGAATCCTGTACCCTCGTGAGATGCTGTTTGAGCAGATATGTTCTTCCTACATTAGTTCATCTCCTGCATCATGAAGATCCAGAAGTACTGGCAGATATCTGCTAGGCCATTTCCTACCTTACTGGTGGTCCAGATGAATGGACTTGTGCCTCAGCTTATGAAGCTTCTAGGAGCTACTGAATTGCCCTTTGTGAACCCTGCGCTTAGAGCCATAGGAAATATTGTCACTGGGACAGATGAACGGACTCAGGGTGTACTAGATACATGAGCACTTGCTTTCTTTCCCAACCTGCTAACAAACCCCAAAACTAATATTCAGAAGGAAGCTGCCTGGACAATGTCACACATCACAGCTGGTCACCAGGACCAGATCCAGCCAGTTGTGAATCACAGATTGGTCCCATTCCTCATGGGTCTTCTCTCTAAGGCAGACGTTAAGACCCAAAAGGAAGCTGTCTGGGCTGTGACCAACTCTACAAGTGGCAGGACAGCTGAACGGATTGTATACCTTGTTCCTTGCGACATAATAGAACCACCGATGAACCTCTTAGCTGCAAAAGATCTCAAAATTATTCTGGTTATTCTGCATGCCATTTCCAACATCTTTCAGGCTGCTGAGAAACTAGGTGAAACTGAGAAACTTGGTATAATGATTGAAGAATGTGGAGGTTTGGCCAAAACCGTAGCTCTACAAAAACAAGAAAATGAGTGTGTGTATGGAAGCTTCACAAAACTTGACTGAGGAGGATTTCCCTGTAGAGGAAGAGGAAGATCAGAATGTTGTGCCAGAAACTAC
>ML096442.1:0-35547 GCA_003697995.1 Taxidea taxus jeffersonii | reverse complement strand
CAGTGTGTTTTGTTATGATAGCACTTTTGACAATGAAACGTGACTTGACCAGTTCAAAACTGTACAAACTGTAGGAAGCTCCTCCTCTCGGTGGGTTTCCTATTTCTATGTGAAATCTCCTCTTGTACAGTGTCCTGTAAATAAAGATGAAATTCTTTTTCTTTAAAAAATTAAATTAAAAATAAAGGGTATCACATGTTAGGTACTTAGACAGTGATGGCCAAAAGAAAACACGATACAACTTTTAGTATGACTATTAAAATAGAGATGAAGGGCAGAAGAAAAGAACTGGAGTCCTTGGAACTCAATCTTTTGGACTGTTGGCCATTAAACTTTCTCTCCCATATACATTACAAAATGACTGACAAGCAGAAAACGGTCACTATTCCAGCATCTAAGGAGCGTCAACTGAAATTAGAAACCTGTATCATATACTGAAGGTGAACACGATCCAAGTGTATACAGTCATGTCTCTTCTGCCTCTTTAGTCCCCATGCAGAATGGTGAAGCCATCAAGGTACCATGATCTCAACCAAACAGAACAAGCTGAACAAGGTCAGGAGTGGCACATGTCATAGTAAAATACTACTACTAAAAATACTAAAAAACCCTACTACTACTAATAAACAGGTTGGCAGTTAACCATGAGGCTCACAGGCTTCTGTTTCCTATGAAGAGTAGCTAATTTCAGCCAAGGGCCGTAGATTGAGGTAGGCCAGCCAAAACTTTCAACCTGATTGCTGGAATTTAGAACCCCTTTGCCCAATACCTGGGCAAAGAAGCGGAAAACAGATGCCATGGAGAACCAGAACTCCAGACTTCTCATCCCTCAATTCAAAGATCTATTCTAGGATCTAATTTTGAGTTCTATCTTCCTATACAGTTCTCTTGGCAATTACAGAATAAACAGGAAAAATAGGGGGGGGGGCAATCTGCCAGTTGTCATTCTCCAAGACGGATGCAGTGCCAACAGGCACATTCAAGCAAAGGGAGGGGGAAAGCTATCCCCAAGTAAGCTTCTGGCATGCCTTTAGCTCAACCAATATGACACATACCTCAGGGTTATAGCCCTGGTCCTGGGATTCCTGGTACTGCTCAGCTGCAAGCAGTTTTGCTAGTGTTGTAGCAGATGCTGGCAGAGGACTGTAGTTTTAGCAAATATTTATGTTGCATAGGCAACATAGAAGTTTCCATAGCAACCCAACTGGTCTTGAAGAATAAGGAAACATTAGGGTAGCCTTATGGAAGGCACCAGGCTCTCAGCATAGAAGCCAAAACTGTGATACAGGCTGGTATTATAACCCAGGTATCTTGACCCACTCTCTAGAATTTTCTAGTTTGCTCCCCACTGTTTCATGAATTGGCAACCCAGTATGTGATTTCTTCCAAAGATCTGTATTCTGTAAGGGTAATGAATGTTGATGTTACTAACTACTACTTTCTATCCTTTTTTTTTTTTTTTTTAAGATTTTAGGTCATATCTCCACCCAACATGGTGCTCGCATGCATGACCCTTAGAACAAGAGTCAAGTGTTCCACTGAGTGAGGCAGCCAGAAATCCCTGAACTAATTCTTTCTAAGCAGGAGGGGAGCACGGAAGTATCCATTGCTATGTCTCATGGTAGAGGCAGTCCAGTGGCAAATGATGGTAGGGGCTTCACAAAAGATGACAAGAAAGAGCCCACAGGAGAGTATATGCCCTAGAGATGGGCAAAAGTATTAGTCATTTACACCTTTGGAGTTGTCTTCTCAGGCCACCGACCCTGTCTGTATAAACAGCACTGCTACCTACCTAAAGACGTAGACTCCAAACCCAAGAATAGCCATCCCACTGAATGATCAGTAGCCAAAGATATTTCTCTCTCAGAAATTTGAACTAAGCACAGAGAGAGGGTGGAGATTAAGCTGATTTGAGATTTATTGTCTGGTTTGCAAACCAAAGAGACAGAACAGAAATGTAAAACCTTCAAAGGCACCTTGGCAATTGAGACTGGCCTTAGATTGTGAAGGTGGGTGAGGTTAGCAGCTATGGTCATCAGAAGAAGTAGATGGTTTATTTTCAGCAGAATTAAGCAGGAAACTGATGTCCCAGACCCAGAGGAGGCCAGTATAGCTGGAAAGCCAGAATTAGGGGTTTACAAAATGAGTAGGCAAGCAGCAAGATCACCAGGGATTCTATAGGAAGAGGTCCTTGTGCAGCTTACCACTTGCAAAGAACACACAAATGTTAACTGACGGAAGATCCAGTCTATCTAACCTCAGATAGGTCTGGGCGAGGAACTGCTGAGCTCCCTCTGGAGTTTGGTTCACCTGAGGGGACACCACATGGCAGCGCTAGGGAACTACGATGGAAAGTTCACAGGACTCCAGCACAACAGAAGAGTAAGTAAGGTTGAGAGACTGATTATTAGAAGAAAGTAAAAATAACTAACAGTGGCATAGCATCAATGTGCTTGTACCTTCTAAATGTTTTTTAAGATTTTATTTATTTGAGACAGACAGTGAACAAGTGAGAGAGCAGAAGCAGAGGGGCAGAGGGAGCAGCAGACTCCCCGCTGAGCAGGGAGCCTGACATGGAGCTGGAACCCAGGACCTTGAGATCGTGACCTGAGCCAAAGGTAGACACTGAAAAGACTGAGACCCCCAGATGCCCCTACTATGTGTTATGTGTTTTTACACTGTTCTAAGAGCTTTACTCATTTGAACACATCCAATCTTCACAACGAGGGCACTATTTGTATTATTATCCCCCATTTCATAGGTATAGAGAAGTTAAGTAGCTTGTCTAAGTTTGCAGACTTGTGCTGAACTGCCTCTCTTTAAGACTCGTTCTTAGGGGCACCTGGGTGGCTCAGTCACTTCAGCGTCTAACTTGATTTCGGCTCAGGTTATGACCTCAGGGTCGTGAGACTAAGCCCCGGCTCGGTTTCCATGCTAGGTGTGGAGCCTGCTTAAGATACTCTCTCCCGGCTAATTATATAAGACAAAAAATTTATAGAATACATACATACATAGATTTATGGTGGTTTGAGCCACATGTTTCTGGTAACTTGTCACAATAGCCATAAAAAATTCATACAATGCTCAAATTAGGTTTTGCTATCCTAAGGGAGTCCTACCCTTCACCTTGTGGCAGTTACCTTAACTGCAGTGCTAAACTTTCATTTCTCTCAGGATAGCCTGAATATGCTCACACTGCAGATTCCTAAACTCCCAATCCCAGATGGGCAGATCGAATTAGCCTTGTGGGTTGAGACACAAAAATCTGCGTGCTGACAAGTACCTACATGTGATAAAGCAGGGAGAAAGACTACACTCTGCAGAAAGACCGATATTGTCAATGTCCGTGGATTTAACAGAAACCTTGGCCCAACCTGTGTACTAGCTATATGCATGGCCCCCAACCTTCTCCTATGCTACTGCTTCCTCACTGTTGGGAACTACCCCTGGTCTTTACCACCAGCATCCTCTACAGGATTAAACCAAGTCCCAAATCTATATGCTCAGTTAGGTCTCTCTTGTCGCTGGTTATAAAATTGCCCTCAGAGAGCGTTGCTCTCTAGCCTCTGCTCCCCACACCCCCCACCCCCCAACACTTACGGTGTACCCACAATTGACCAACATCCAGCTATTCTCTCTCCTTTTCCTCCAGATCTCATAACTGCAAAATCGTTTCTTCAATATGGTTGCTATATATACAAGGTTGACGTTCCTGTGACTGATCAACCATCCAGTTGTAAATTTCATAGTGGTTGGATAAGCCTACAACCCTTGAATAGATGTGTTTCCATGACTGTTCTTTGCTAAAAGCGTTGACATGAGATACGATCGACATATCCTGTTCCACACTCTGGAACAGGGATTCCCAAACATAACTGTGCAAAAGAATCACCAAAGAGCTAGTTAAAAATGAAGGTTTGTACCTATATGCTCAGAAATTCTAAGAGGGGTACATGGGTGCCTCAGTTGGTTAACTGTCCGACTCTTGGTTTTGGCCCAGGTCACAGTCTCGGAGTCATGACATCAAGCTCTGCGCTGAGCATGGAACCTGCTTAAGATTCTCTCTGCCCCTCTCTGCCCTGCCTCTCAAAAAAAAAAAAAAAAGGAAAAAAATAAGAAAGAAAAAATTCTAAGAGGTAGTTCTCAAAAATCTACATTTTTAAAAATTTTTTCTGAAGATTTTACTGATTCGCAAGAGAGATAATAAGAGAGAACACAGGTTGGGGAGGAGGGGCAGAGGGAGAGACTCCCGAATCTGACGCAGGGCTCGATATGGGGCTTGATCCCAGGACCCCAAGACCATGAACAGAGCTGAAAGCAGAAGCTTAACCAACTGAGCCACCCAGGCACCGCAAAAATCTACATTTTAAGTAAGCACTCCAAGCTATGCTGATGAAGGTGGTCCATGGACTATACTTTGCAAAGCACTGCTGTAGGGTGAGCTAATTAACTATTATGAAACTGACATTGTATCCCTTAGATCAATTTAGGGATGGAAATACTGCAACCTTCGTGAGACCCTAAAATGTTTTCTTAAGACTCTTCCCCCTTCCCTTGGTGTTCATTCAAATGTATCCATTATACGAGGCACCCCAATTATCCCATTGTGAATTCTGTCTGTCTCTAGAATTTAAAGATCATCATAACATCATTCCTTTAAATGTCACAAAGACACTTTTTCTTGGAATACAATGCTTAATGAAGGGTAAAATATCACTTTTGAAGTACACGATGCTTCAGAGGCTATTAAGGAGAGTAAACTCAGGATGAAGTTCTAATATAGATAGGTCTAAAAGCTATATTTCGTAATGTAAAACACAGGCCAACAGCCGTTGTGACTAACACCCATTACTGTTGCTTCTGTGGAGAAGAGTGACATAAGGGGATTACAATAGGACGGGGGCAATGTTGTGTGTTTATAAAACTCCATTTGGCAGATTTTCATCTGGGAAACGTCTCCTAATTTCATCAGTCTGAACACTTGCCATTTTCAGCACTCTGCATCTTGACTGATTGCCCAATCTGCCTCTTCCTCAATTGTTATCGAGCCATTTAGGGGAGGAAAATAGCATTAGCCTGCAAAAGAAATTACTCCCTGGAAAGGTCAAAGTAACACGATTTTTGTTCTCTTTCAAAAGAAGAGATGGAAATTCTAAATAGCACAGCCCTCAAACCCTCCTCTACAAAGTACAAACGATCTCCTAAAAGTTGGTCTCTGATGCTCATCAAAGCCCATTAAAGCGCATCAGATTGTACTTACTCAGTCCAATCCTTTCAGTGTATAAATTACTCTCAGGGGCTTGAAGAGGTTCAGTAACTCTTTGAGGCCCTGGTCGGTGAGTAAGTACATCACAGCAGTCATTTCTCAATCGACCCCGTGGCCTCAATGCGTTAATGCACTCCCCGGGGGACAGGCTGGCTTAATAGTCTAGTCATCTATTCCTAAAGGCCTTAAAAATGGATGTCATTATGGTGACACTCTTCCTTTCAACACAGATCTTAAGCGTGCCACGCGATAGTACATTGAAGATATACTAATTGTCAGGATGAAGCTTCTTAGAGCTAAGACCCATATGCTCTTACCAGCTCATGCTCCCCGCCTCCATTAGCTCGAAACTCTCCAACAAAGAAATGATCCGCATTTCAAACCTGCTCAACAGCTGATATTTCATCCTAATGAAATATCCTCAGGAAACAAGGAGGATAGTTGAAGCATTTAAACATTATGGAGTCCCACCGCAAGTTTTAGAGTGGTCCTGAGTCTTACACAGCCTTGGAAATTTGCATCAGGGTGAAGCCTTCCTGGAGTGATAAATACAGAGGAAGGAAAGTCAAGTACCTGGGGGCCCAAGGATGAGAGACAAAAAGAGATACTCTGGAAAGACTCTTCCCTAGACCTTTCTTTCTTTTTTTGTTTTTAAGATTTTATTTATTTATTAGACAGACAGAGAGCACAAGTAGGCAGAGAGGAAGGCAGAGAGAGAGGAGGAAGCAGGCTCCCCGCTGAGCAGAGAGCCCCATGCGGGGCTTGATCCCAGAAACCTGGGATCATGACCTGAGCAGAAGGCAGAAGCTTTAACCCACTGAGTCACCCAGGCGTCCTGATTCCCTAGACCTTTCTGTAAAAACAGCCTTGTTTCTTTGGACAGTGGCATATATACTGGTTAACTGACTTTTACTTATCAATTGGCAAACATATACATTAAAGCAAAAGTTGAAGACTCAAAATAAGTGGTTGGTGCCTCAGGGGCCAATGGCAGGCCACCCCAAGAGAGACCACAGTGGCGTATAGATTTTGAGCTGAAAACAACCGAGACCCCAAAGACTGAGGAAGAAACTTTGATCGCCCCACCACCCCTCTCCCCCAACAACTTCCGAAAAAGAATTTAGAATAAAGGCTGAGCTCTAGAAAGAGAGCTATCACCATAGACAAATACACGAGAAATGAACTAGAGATAGACAAGGAGCAACTGAGAAAAGTCAAAATTTTTAAAAAGTTGAAATTCCTCTCTAGGCCCCATGTTTGTTTCAGTGTGGCCAGCAAACATTTCCCCTTTTTCATCTTGCTTCGAGTTGCATTCCTTCCCATTAAAGTCCCAGACATTCCTTCCCCTTTCTCCTTAGTTCTGGGTGACACATACGGCATTTGGCCTGTTTCTGGAATCTCGTGTGAGTATTCCCCATCTGTAGGAAATGATATTTTATTTTCCACTGTTAATCTGTTTCCTGGCGAGTTAATGCATGGTCTATCTAAAAGAACATTGGACAGAGGAAAATTCCACTCTACCCTCACCCGACCTTTGGACATGGCTAACCCAATGGAATTCCTAGCTCTTCAAATGTTGGCTTCTTTTTCCCTTCCACCTACAGGTTGTCTCAAGCTCCAGGACACCATTTGGTTCTCAGCTACTACTTTGAGTACATGTTGTAATTTTATATACATTTATTTACACTCCCACATTATTCTTAAAAGGAGCTAAAGAACAGGTACTAAGGACCTATTTTAAATCTTTTTGCTAGTTACCAAGAGCATAAAAAGACCTAGAGAGGGTAGTATTTTCGTACCCCACGAAGTTTTTGACTACCTGGAACTGCAAACTTCTAACACTTGCCTGTCATATCTATCTCAAGCAGCTCTGAGCCACAATTTAAAAAGTACACAAGCCTTTCCTCCTTCCACTGTTGTCTCCCCTAATTTTATTGTATCTCTCATTCACTCATTCAAGTCTATTCCCTTTGGACATAATCTGCTTTCTTTTTTTTTTTAATATAGGAACTATCCATAAAGAATTTCAAACAATGTGCCTCAAAACACACGAAGACTAATCATTGCAATGATTTTCACTTAACCTTGCGTTTTAACTTTTATGTACGGGCGCTCTCTGAACACTGAATCTATGTTTGTGTAACTTTTCTCAGAGGCTGAAGCTGTTCACACAAAATAAACTGGCAACCATAAAATGAAATTAATTACAGTTCATCATAAGAATGGTCAAATAAATACAACTTATCTGCTACAGCACGGTTGAATTGTTTACATCATTTAGACATGGTGTTAACTTTAAGAGAGTCCAGGGGATTACCAACAGCATATATTTGCATGTTATTTTACAATTCATAAGCCCTTTCACACACTGAGTCCCCATGTAACCTAGGAAGGATTAAGGATCAGAGAAGCAAATTGATTTGCCAAAGATCACAAACTAATAAGTATTGGAGTATGTAATTTTCACCTGGAATTTGGAAATGTGTGAATACACAGATTAGATGAGTACACAAGACTTGAGTCCTTGAGAAAATCATAACCAAGGGACTGGCATAGCACCATTGTCAATTTTCAATAAATATTCATGGAGAATGGACCCAAACTCATTTTTAAAAAATATTTTATTTATTTATTTGAGAGACAGAGAGAGCATGAGAGAAAAGGTCAGAGGGAGAAGCAGACACCCCATGGAGCTGGGAGCCCGATGCGGGACTCAATCCGGGGACTCTGGGATCATGACCTGAGCCAAAGGCAGTCGCTAAACCAACTGAGCCACCCAGGCGCCCGGACCCAAGCTCATTTTGAGGATGCTTGGTGTAATAAAAAACAGCCCATGAAGTTTTAACACCCTGCCAAGATCATGGTCCCATTTGGAATAGAGCACTCTGAGTCAGTTTCTGTAAGTTGACAAGGCTCACATAAGGTAGAGGCCCTGTCACCCTAATCATTCAGTGACTGGTTCAAGGTCATAGGCAACTCTATACAGCTTGGACACAAAGAAGCCAAATATCTAGGGCTTCTTTGAAACTCCACCCAACAGAGATTGCCCAAATCAGGGGATGTTTAACGGACTAGATTATAATTTTTGTTAGGAAGTTAGGATCGCTTGTTGGCCTTTAGGCTAAGATCATGTGTACACAGGCAGTTAGGTACAAGCAGAGCTCAGGTTGTATTCCAAACAATCATATCCTAAAATCTTGTTGGAGAACAAATGGCTTTGAGGAAAAATAAATGGGCCTTGAGGAGAATATATGGGAAATATGACAGGTTTACAACAATGGGTAATTGTTGGGCAATTTCATATCCAGGTGCTGTTTTGTGCTGATTTCTCTTCAGCCATAAGAGTTAGTTTTCCAGAGTTGGGAAACTCCCAGGGAGGGGATTTATGCTGGTTGAATTCTTTGGCAGCTGAGCTTGCCTGAGTTAAGAAAAAGCCTCTTCCTGAAGCTGTTGTTTCTTCAATGTCTTCAGCTGAAAATAATCCTTACACCACTACAACATATTCTGACCCCTTCGGCACATAACTTCTTCTCCAATGGCACTGCAGATCCCATTGTTAACTAAGGACACTATTAATTTTTTCTTCTCTGAAGGAAACTTTGGGAAATCAGATATTCACTAGGATCCATGAACATTCTTTGGTAGCTGGTCAAGGGTACTTGAAGATGAAAGAACGCCTATTACTATCTTAGACAAACTCGGGTCTATTTACCTTGTCTCTAAAAGTATCCTGATATTTAGAGCTCCTCTAAACACCTGAAATCTAGCATAACAAGGTTCAATGGGATATAACTGGGTGGTAGATTGTAATGTGTGCGGACTTTTTGAAAGGAGGGTGAAAGATCATGGCTAGACTATTTGTTTGACCAATGGCCTGGAACACAGAAATGGAAAAGTCAAATGCATATGCATTGCACTGATAAGGGAAGAATGTCTGTGGCAGAAATCCTAGGAGTCCTAAGAGTTCTTTCTACCGTGTCTTTAATGTACTTTCTATGAAAGTATATTTCTGAATTCACAATGAAAATAAAGAACAATATATAGTTCGGTATTCAAATATCTGCTTGGTAAAGAACTTTTCACAATGTACCTTGGTGACAGGAAAATAAAATCAGGAAATTTATTATACAGAATAACAACCATCCTTAAGATATCCATGATCTAATAAGCAGAAATTGTGAGTATGTTACCGTATGTAGCAAGAGGAACTTTGATGAAGTGATTGAGTTAAGGATCTTGAGATGGAGAGATTATCCTGAATTACCTTGATGGATCCAATGTAACCACAAGAGTCCTTACCAGAGAATAAGGGAGGCAGGAGAGTCAGAGCAGAAGGGATGACAACAGAAGCAGAATGGGACTGATGTGATTATTGGAAGAGGGCAATGAGCCAAAGTACATCAGATGACTGAAGAAGCCGGAAAAAGCAAAGCACAGAGTCTCACCTAGATGTTCCAGAAGGAACACAGCCTTGCTGACACCTCAATTTTAGCTCAGTGAGATGTGTCCTTCTTCCAAACTCCAGAAATGTAAAATAATAATAAATCTGTGTTGTTTGAAGCCATATCAGTGTGTGGCAATGGGTTATAGTAGCAATAGGAAACGAATAGAGTATTATTTATTATGCTGTTGATACTTCCATTTCCTTAAATCAGGACTTGCTTATGCTTTAAGTTTAGTCCTTGGCAATAAATACGAGGATGTTGACAGTTTATTTTGCAGTGAAAAATAACATTCTTATTCATTAATGCCTCCATAAGACTTCAAACCATAATTAAAGACCAAAGCACCAGCTCATTCATTTGATGTGGAATACAAGCATAATTTAATTGTTTTTCCTTCCCTGATGCACCCAATAGCATGAAGTTAAGACCAGAGTGATAACTTTACATGTAAGAACCCACATCCTAAACACAGAAAAGGAAAACAAAGTCCAACAGGGAATTTGGCGCTGCCCTTAGTTTACAACATAGAGGGATACCTGGTAGATGAAGATGTAGCCTCTGACCTTTCAGAATGAGATGGGCTTCCATGCCTGAGCAGACCAAGACCATCGAGGCCACTGGTAGAAGGAAGGGCCTCATTCACCTGAGTCCCAGACCGGAATGACCAACTTCTATCAAAGCCTGACTCCCAATAATACTGGGCTGCCTTTTGACTGTGAGCATAACCCAATTTCTGATTCGAGAATCTGCAAACATAAAATGTCCCTCCAAGACATGTTTGGATTCTATCCCGGAAGTACCCACAACCAGTTTAAACATCGCCTCTTCCCAGCAGACACTGACCCAGAATTTGTGTCCTTTTACAACCTGACCTCTACCCCAAATCCGTTTGTTCCCAATTTTCATTCTCCATTGACCCAGCGCCACTCTGTTTCCCTAGGTCAGATAATCAGAAATTGATCAGCCTTGAACATTACATATATTATAAACGAGGCAGCAAACATTAAGATAGCTTGTGAACAGTCAATGTTCACAGCAGCTGTACCTAGCAGATGAAGAAGCTAGCCCTCCAATCAGATCGGCCTGATCCCAAAGCTCCTCCCGTACACCCTATTGTATATTGCCTTTCACTCAATCGCAAATAAGGTCAGAATCCACCAATAGCAGAGAATCGACCGATCCTTGTGCCCACACACAGTGCCAAACTCTAGTACTCCAGCTCTTCCACCTTCTGCCTCAGAGCTGTCCCCCCCACTCGCTTCCTAGATTGCCTTAATGAACATGATAAGCTTTTACATGCTAAACATCAAGGCTGTGGTTTGCATTTCAATCATTTATACCCATAAGGCCAAGCAATGATGAATGCAAGCATTTCATGACATAAAAAAAGTGCATATTTTAGTGATGCCTTTCAGTGAACCCCAAAGAATTGGAGAATAAAGTTCCTTGCCTATAGGAATGACTGTGTTTATGAAATACTTGAATTAACATCCTCGAAATGAAAGGAAACTTTTGGAGTACTGTGTGCTACATCCTACAAGCTGAAATCCAATGGGTATTTTCACAACGACCCTCTGACCCAGGAGGTGGCTCAATGCTGAGCCAAAGCATACATAATAACACTGAAGTAGAATGTTCACTGTACTTCCAGTTACGATTATCTCCTAGTGGCCAATACAAATTGAGAAAATAGGGGCGCCTAGGTCGCTCAATGGGTTAAGCGCCTGCCTTCAGCTCAGGTCATGGTCTCAGGGTCCTGGGATCGAGGCCCACATCCGGCTCTACGCTCAGCCTGGAGCCTGCTTCTCCCCACCCCCCAACCACTGCCTGCCTCTCTGCCTACTTGTAATCTCTGTCTGTCAAATAAATAAATGAAATCTTAAAAAAAAATTTTTAAAAACTTGAGAAAATGACTGAGTATTGCAGGTTGATGGGAACCAATAAAATTGGTGATTACAGAGTTATATTTTTCTATAATGGTATTCTCTTTTAGAATGGAGGCGCAAAAGAAACAGGCATTTCTTCAGGAAGAACTTGGAACAAATTAGGAGATAGGTGGCAAGCTTTCCTGTCTTTCCTTCTTCATATCATCGTATTACACCCCCCTCCCCACAGCTGCTTTGCAGTGTGCCACATGAGAGCAGTTTATGGGACTGGTTAAGATTGGATAAGAACTCCAGGTTTGGGGGTGCCTGGGTGGCTCAGTGGGATAAAGCCTCGGCCTTCGGCTCGGGTTGTGATTCCAGGGTCCTGGGATCGAGCCCCACATTGGGCTCTCTGCTCAGCAGGGAGCTTGCTTCCTCCTCTCTCCCTGCCTGCTTCCCGCCTACTTGTGATCTCCGTCTGTCAAATAAATAAAATCTTCAAAAAAAAAAAACCTCCAGGTTTGGAGTCGAACAAACGTAGATTAAAATTCCAATTCTGCCATTCAAAACCCACAAACCTCTGGAAAAGTTAATTTCTGTGAACCTCAAAGTGCTGCTGTGAAAAATTAAGTAATGCGACAGGGTACCTGCCGTATCACTGTTCTGAGTAAGTTTTGTTGTTTCCCTCAAGCAGCAAAATATCTTTCAGAGGTAGAGGTTGTGCGGCAATTTTGTAACCCGAAGCCAAACCGAAGAGCTGCTCTTCTGGGACAACCATAAAGAAGTAACTGACAAAATCTATGAGAACTGTACCTAGCGTAGTGAGGTCTGTCAGTTTTGTTTTTGACAGAGTGACCGCTACTGGGCTTGTCCTCCCGCAGTTAAAAAGCAAAACAAAACAACTACAAAGGGACAAAGAACGTGAAACATCTGTCTTTATACACAAGACAATAGATGGTACAGGTTGGAAGTCCTTGGAATGAAAATAATAAGATAGGCCTGAGAAATATGATTATAGGTCTCATTATATCCTTTTTTTTTAAAGATTTTATTTATTTATTTGGCAGAGGGAGAGAGATCACAAGTAGGCAGAGAGGCAGGCAGAGAGAGGGGGAAGGAGGCTCCCTGTTGAGCAGAGAGCCCCATGCGGGGCTCGATCCCAGGACCCTGAGATCATGACCTGAGCCGAAGGCAGAGGCTTAACCCACTGAGCCACCCAGGTGCCCCTCTCATTATGTCTTTGACTGAACAGGAAGTTGTTCATGCACAAGGGGACACTCTGTGAGGACAGGCCAGGGAAAGCTATAGGGGAGTTACAAGCTGGACACTTTCCAGAGCTCACATAGGATTGCAAAATATTCTAGCTCTCATCAGCTAGCAGGGACCAGCACACACTTTCATGAAAGGGCCAGATAAGAATACTTTCAGCTCTGGGGGTCACAAATGGTGTCTCTCACATAATCTTTTTTCTTTGTAAAACTCCCCTTTAAGGATGTAAAAATAATTCTCACCTCTCAAGCTCTTCAAAGTCAGTCCACAAGCTGGATTTGATCCACAGGTTACGGGTTGTTGTATTTTGAGCTAGAATGTAGACACCACTTTGAGCACCGGAGTATTCAGTGGAGACCAGAAAAGGTCACACCTTGGTAATAGCATTAAAGTAGACAGAGAATACAGTATATTCTTTTGACTCAGACTAACAAACCCTAAACACAAACAAAAATGAATAAAAAATAAGGAAAAAGTTATAAGAATAAAAGAGAGAATGTCACTGAAATCCTACTGATATTAATAAGCTAACTAGACAGTATTAACAGTATTATGCCAGTAAGTCCTCCAATCAGATTAAATGGGCAAATTCCATGAGTGAAACCGATTATAAAAATTGACACAGGAATACATAGAAAATGAATAACCTCACAACTGTTGAAGAAATTGACAACCTTCTCACAAAGAAAACTTCAAGCCCAAATGGCTTGTTTGGTGAGTTTCATGAAACATTTTAAAACTAAGTAATACCAAACCACAAATACATCCAAAAAATAGAAATAAGAACACTCGAAACCATTCTATGAGGCCTGCAATACTCTTGTACCAAAACTAGGCTAGGATACTACAAAAAAGAAATTTATTCACTAATATGAAAATAGAAAGTACTAGAAATACTGAGACAAGCAACACATAAAAAGTATAATACATCGGGGTGACTGGGTGGCTATGTTGGTTGGGCGTCTGCCTTTTGCTCAGGTCACGATCCCAGGTTCCTGGAATCAAACCCTGTGTCAGGCTCCCTACTCAGCAGGAAGTCTGCTTCTCTCTCTCCCTCTCCCTGCCACTCCCCCTACTTGTGCCCTCTCTCTGCCAAATAAATGAAAAAAATCTTCTTAAAAGAGGGGCGCCTGGGTGGCTCAGTGGGTTCAGCCTCTGCCTTTTGCTCAGGTCATGATCCCGAGGTCCTGGGATCAAGCCCCGCATCAGGCTCTCTGCTCAGCAGGGAGCCTGCTTTTCCTCCTCTCTCTCTTTCTGCCTACCTCTCTGCCTGCTCGTGATTTCTGTCTATCAAATAAACAGATAAAATCTTTTTAAAAAAACTTTTTAAAAGAAAAATATAATATATAATGATCAATTAGGCCTCATCCCAAGATTTCAAGGCTGCCCCAACATTTGTAAATCAATCACTGTAAATCACCATAGGAAAAAACTAAAGAAAAACCACATCACCCTCTCAACAGATGCAGAAAAAGCACTCATAATAAATTCAACACACATGAATTATAAAAATTCTCATTAAAAGGGGCATCTACATGAAACCTATAGCCTACATAATACCTAATAGTGAAAGACTAAATGCTTTCCCCCAAAATCAGAATTTAAGGCTGCCCACTCAATCCTTCTCTTCAACATCCTACCTGATGTTCTATCAAGTTAAATAAGAAAATAAAAGGTATATATTTTTGTAAGGGTCAGTACTGTTCTAACAGCAGGAATGAGTTTTGTACATTAATTTTTGTGTATCGAGCTTGAAGCCCGTGAACCTACTGAACTCAATTATCTGAGCAGTTTTTTGGTAGATTGTTTAGGGTTTCCTAAAGGACAACTTTTCCTTTCTAATATGATTTTATATTTTATAAAAAGTACAAAAACAGAAAAAAACTCATCTGTGCTGCTAGAGCAGCATCTGGTACCTGGCAAACACTCAGTAAATATGAAGTTTCTATTTTATTTGACATAAATATTGGAAATGGAAAACAAGAGGCATGCAGCTTTGTAGTATATGCATACCTTATGCTAATGCATTCTCAAATTCTTGAAATATCCAAAATGATTCTACAAATCATCTGTTGGGTTTCCTGTAAAAGACGTTTTTCTAAGGATAAAAAGTTGTTTTAGCCTTGGTTGATGTATATGATTAAACTAACTCACCCTAAGCTATTAATGTTCCACTATAAGTGATTGTTTTTAACATTTTATTGAGGCATAATATACAGAGGATGAGATACATCAATCATAATTATGCAGTCCAATCAGCTTTGGCAAATGCACACAACTGTGTAACAACACCCTTATCAAAATATAGAACTGCCGGAATGCCAGAAAGTTCCATGGTGCCCTATCCCAGGCACCCTTCTCCCCCAGAACAGCCACTAATCTGCTATTACCACAGATTAGTTTTCCTTGTTTTCAGAATGTCCTATAAAGGAAACTATGCAGTGTTCTCTTCTTTCAGCATAAGGCTATTTTTAAATTTTTATTAATGTTATATTACAATAAGAAAACACAAGATGTACCCTCTTCACAGACTGTTAAGTGCACCATAGGGTATTTATAAGTATAGGCACAATGTGGTACAGATCTCTAGCCCCTATTCGTCTCGTATAACAGAGACTTTATCCTTCTTACACAGCAACTCCCTGTTTCCACCTGCCTCCAGCCCACAGCAACCACCATTCTACTCTCTGCTCCAATGACTCTACCTTAGATACCTCATCCTTCTGTGATTACGTCACTTAACATAATACCCTCAAGGTTCACCCATGTTGTTCCATATTGAGGAATACCCATCCTTTTAAAGGCCAAATAATATTGGATTCCACGTATACACTTCATTTTCCTGATCCACTCAGTTGGCTTTTGGTGGGTATAATTCTTTTGGATAAATATCTAGAAGTGGGATTGTGGCCTCACATGATAGTTTTAATTTTCTGAGGGAACTCCATATTGTTTTCAGAGCAGCTGTATCATTTTACATTCCCACTAACAGTCTGGACAGGGCTAAGTAGAATTGCTTAACCTGAAAAAAATGAATCCACCAGAGAATACAAGTCCTAGTAATCAAGGAAAGATAGGTCTTCCTAGGTCACATGATAAGTAAGACTATAGATAGATGTAAGGGTAATATTTTCAAATGCTGACCTTCATTCCTTTCCTCTTATCACTCACAACCACTAGACAATCCCCCATCCTCATCCTTCAAGTAACAAGGCTGTCCTGTAGTCATTATGTGAGGGATAGAACAGAAAAGAGATATGTAGATTTAGTCTCTAGAGATCTTAGAGAAGAGAGAAAAGTCCAGGCATAGACAGGGGTTTGGAGAGAAACATCAGGGCTTTTCTAAACCTGCACTCCCTTCCAAGAGCCCAAAGACAATCCACAATCCATGGCGGCGGGGGAGTGAAAGTTTTGGTGAGATGAATAATGAGAGGGAGAAGGCAGGATCTGAGGAGACAGGAACATAAATGTGGATTTCAGGGCAAAGGGTAATTATGAAGAGCATTATTGCACTATCTAGGAGTTTCGTGGAACCATTCTGCCCACATTTGACTGTAGCAAGCAGAGTCTGTTAATGAGGGCAGTGCTCCTCAATATATCTTATAAAATCTCACCAAACACCAGCACCCTACCCTATGACTACCAAGTACAATGTCTGTCCGGCCAGCCGACTACTCAGCATGGACAACAACTTCAGCAAAGCGCAAAGACAGCAGGGATCCAAGAGAAGGGCACTGGCATTGTGGTGGTGTTCAAGAAAAGCTCTCACACTGTTAACTGTCAAACGAATGGAAACAAGAGCCTCCTCAGGTCAGGAAATTGGTCCACTGCTCCTAACCCCCAGTCTCCCCTCTCATGAAAACAGAATCGTCTGGTCAACCAACCAACTTCATTGAAAATCAAGGTTTTTGCTTTTCCGTTCTCAAACTACAGGGATCTCAGCTCATTATAATTACACATCCCCAAGGTGACACTCATAAATTTTGACTGGAAGTTAAGGACTACATTACTATGGAATGTGACTATAGGGTCCCTACTTATTTCAGGGCTATCATATACGACAGTTGACAGAAGGCAAGAACATACGCTTTGCAGCCCACACAGGTACTAATCCTAGCTCCAGTCCTTCATAGATGTGCATCATTAGACAAGTTACTTAAAACCTATCTATGAGCCTCTGTTTCCTCATCTACAGTAGGGCTGACACTACTTTCCTGGCCAGGTTGTAGTGAAAAAATAGAGATGATCATCTGATGCTTAGTACTACCATCACCTATTCCAATCCGTGGCACATGGAAGACATTTAGTAAATGGAATTATTAATGAAAAATCGTTCTGCCAAAGTGCCACCATTAAACACTCACTCCTGTAGGTTAATGAGCTACTCACTTAAACAGAGTCATTGCTAGCCAAAGTTGTAAAATACGTAATGTGCCTTTAGCACCTACATTCAGACTTTCGTCTTTACGCCCTTCTGTCCTTAAATTGGTATTTTGTTAGAGAGAGAAAGAGATCAGAGAATGCATGGGAGAAAATGGAACATAGAAAAATTCCCAATTCTAGTTTAGACTTGTGACTTCGGAAGCTGGGTGACAGATGTGACATATTTAAGAACTTATTTTTCCAGAAAATGGAACTGGACCAGGCAGACAATATAAATTTCCCTGATGTTATGATAGAGTTAGTGCATTATCATTTAAGTAGTACTCTTCAAACATGACAAAAAATATATGTGTATGTCTTCCCCCAACTTCATGTATTTCTGATTACCTTAATCATTCATTACTTTCTCAAACATTACAACATAAAAATGAGGAATGGCTTTTAGTTAAGAAAATTTGCAAGAGAGAACATAATAATGTGGAACAGCTGCAGCTATGAATTTTATGAATGCTTTGTTGAAAATAACATTAAATGGTAAAATCAGATCACAGATTACTCTGTTTTACGCTCTGCGCAAAATGCATCATTCTTACTCAGCTACGGTGATAAGAACATGAAATAATTTACGCCAATCTTTATTGGGTAGAAATCATCATCATTGTCATGTTTTTACTGAGGGGCTAGTATATGGAAAGTAATGTGCAAAAATGTATGGATATGAAGACAAGATGCCTACATTCAAAAAACTTAAAAACAATTTGGGAAACAGGCGGTATAGACAAACATGAAAGCACAGGATCAGGGTCAGAGTTGATTGCTAAGTATTCCTTCTTTTCACATACTAACTCCTGAGCTTTGGATCCCTTCTCTACATTAAGTAGACAGCCCTGATGCCCCACCTATCACTTGGTTTCTGACATTAATAATACATGTGTAAGGATTTTCCAGCCAAATTTTGGAAAATTATGTCCCAGAAGGCAAAAAGGACCCAGAAACAGATTTGTCACACTATCTATATTTCCAATGTACTCTTTGACTTAGCTGTACCCATTTTCAAACGGTTTTGTTTTACTTTGTCATTCAGACTTCCAGCTTCTCTTCACAAATCAAAAGATCTGGCAAGGCTGGAGCCATTTTCCACTCTCCGCAACACTTAGCTATTCCTAACAGGAGGCCTCTAGATAGGACCTAGGAACTCCACATCTGTCATAGCCCCCCCCACCTCCACTGTTTTTTCTTCCTTACACAAGTCTTGCTCCACTCCTTTACCTCTCATTCTCTAAAGGCACATCTGGGACACCTGGGCAGCTCAGTCGGTTAAGCGTCTGCCTTCGGCTCAGGTCATGACCCCAGGGTCCTGGAATCAAGTCCCACATCGGGCTCCTAGCTCAGGGGGAAACCTACTTTTCCCTCTGCCTGCTGCTCTCCCTGCCTGCGCTCTCTCTCTCTGACAAATAAATAAATAAAATCTTTAAAAAAATAAAGGCATTTGGGCGTGATCTATGATCTAGCCACACTCCATACTCGACATGAAATCTCACGGTGGCCTTCTTGTGACTTAAAATTTCTACCTTGGTCCTCCTGCCATGTTCCTTGTTTCAGGAATCCTTCTAACAGTGGCATTTCGTGACTGTTGACTTCCTGCTCCTGCCTCATCTCTGTGACACTTCTTATTGAAACCTATACCCACAAAGGGTTGGCTCAGACCCTATTTAAAATCTCTGAATGACTTTTAACTTTACTGACACCCAGATTTAGGGTAATCAGTAGTGACGAGAAAATATGGTTATATGGGGAAAATGACTTAATTGTATTCATGAATAATCTGAGAGAGGAAGTTCATGAGCCTCTAAGCTAAAATTTCAACAAAGCCTCGGTCTCTCTTCAAAATATGTAAGAACAGGCAACAATGAAATCTCCAATGGAAGTAATTCATTTGGGCAAGGATCAGAAAGGAAAATGAAAACTATGAGGTGATAGGTTGATGGGGAACAGCATATTGATATGGTATCAAAGTATCACACCCATGGATTACTGGCTGTCTAAACAGGTAGGAGAGGTCACTTTTCAGCAGAGGAAGATGGCAGTCATCATGTTAAGCCAGGGATCTTTTCACTAATACAGAGTCAAACACACATCATGTCTCTGAATATCACACAATAGACAACACACAATCTCATCCATGATGCAACGTAGTCCTATGAAAAACGTTCAACCCAAATCCAGTGAATTTTAGTTCTAAATTCTAGTGTTTAGAACTACGGAGTTCTAAATGCGAGTTTTTAGAACTGTAAGGAATAGAGGAACAAGTTCATTCACACCACAGGGAAAAACGGGTGACACGAACACGCAACTTACCCTAAAGAACAATATTCCCATCAAAATCATGGAAAGAAAGGGGTGGGGTTGAATTACTTATACACAAATAGAGAAATTGATTGCTTTTAAATAAATGCACAGGAAGGAAATCCAGCAAGCAAATTTTCAATGTAAGTGAAGCATGATTTGATCATTCACAGAAAGAGAAATGGTTGGGTAACATCTAAGTACCAGGAAAGCTGTAAACACAGATACCGGTGATGACTGACTCAGAACATTTCACCTTGAAACCATCACTGAGGAACTGATTCGATATTAAGTGAAGTGCTCCAGGATTTTGGGTCTCTCTCCCTTATCCTATCATTTACTAACTCCTGCTTACCAGGTATCTGCTTGGCGATTCCCTGCTCAGTTTTACTTCAGCTCCCCTCTTATGTATCCTCTCAATGCTTTCTTCCTCCACCATGACTTTGTCTACTAAATTATAATATTTATATTATAAAATATATTAAGACAGATATTAATTATCTTAATTAATTAATTAATTAAATATATTAAGACAGATATTAAATTATCTGTCTCTCCTTGTGGTTGGAGACCTTCTATAGGACAAGGCTAATATGTCCCCAGTGTCCAGACAAGTGTCTTGCACAGCATGGGCTTTCAGTAAATCTGGTGTATCTTGTTACTTAAAACTGAAGGCTTTCTACATCCTGTCCTAAGATTTGGAGCCTACTTCTTAATCTCTCCTAATAACTAAGGCCCAGGGATCTAACAAGATAAGATTTCATTTTCTAGCTGCATGTAAGTCTATGCTAATATCGCCTCCTATGGAATCTTATCATGCTGCTCTGTTCATCTGTCAATGCATCCCTATTACTTAATTTTCTAAAATGTCAAAGTCAATGTCACTATGCTTTCTTGTTCTCTCAAAATGCTGAAATTTTCTGTGGGAATTTTTCAATACCTGAGCAGTTTCAATACCAAATCCATGGCATTTTTGTGACACCTTAGCCCTCCAAGTTCATTATCTGAGTGGTAGTTAAGCTTGACGTGCAAGAGCCATCCAATCAAGCTGTTTCTTATGCATAAGATCAATGTAATCATTTATCCTCATTGTCACTCTCCCCTAATTGTCAGCACTTACATCCTGTAAAATCCCAAAGAGGCTATCAACTACAAGTCCAGTTGAAATTTTGACTATCTTTATTTCTGGTCTTGTCGACATCTCTTTGACATAGGCAGGCGCATCTACAAGTATTTAATCCCCTTTGGTAGAAGGCAGAAGTCAGTGACTCTACAAGGAACCGAAGTAAAATATATTCAGTAGTAAAGTTGCTTTTGTAGGGTTCTCTTTTTCAAAGAGAAAAGTACTACTAGAGTTCGGGACTAGTTCTCTTCGAACTGGCCACCAGTCAGATAGCCTTGCAACATAAAGATGTTTATTAGCTAGGTGTTATTTCTGCTTTTTGACAGTAACATCAGTGTGTTTCATGCATAGAATGAATAAGGCCCCAAAAAGATCCCTACCTTTCAAAAAAACCCTAGGAAGCCATCTAGTCTTCATTCTAGATGCTAATAACGGGCGATAGCAAGCTTTACGAAGTTTAAAAAAAATGTGCCCATTTGGACCAGTTCGGCCAGGCTAGGAAGAAAAAAAAATTAACCAGTCTAATACATCCTGAGACCTTCACAAAGAAAGTGCGTCACCTCTATTTGCCTCACTGCTGACTTAGGTTAATTGTCAATGGGGCTTGCTGCCAAATGGCGCTGCAGTTGGCCAAATTGTAGTCAGCACCCTCCAGCCTCTTGACTGTCTGCCATTCGAAGCTTCAGATGCAGCACCCAGCACAAATGGCCAATGCAGGGATCTGCCAGACCAGTCCTTTCTTTGTCTCTTCATCTACTTAGTACAACATCATGTTGAGTCAAGGCTGTCGGAGGATACTTACCTGACTGCCTTATGTTCCTCTTTTCTTTTTTTTTTTTAAAAAGCAACTACCACTACATCTCTATTCCCTGTTAGAATGGAATCTCTTTGGTGGCAGAGTGCACCCCACTCTGAACACCTAACACAGTGGCAGATATAGAAAAAGTGCTCAATCAATATTTGTTGGCCACGCAAATGAACGCAACAGGCAGTGTTTACTGAAATTTTACCATGCCACGAGATTGACGTGCAGGTGCCATCCAATCGGGCTGTTTCTACTGCATGAGACCAACATATAACGTAACTGCTAAAGGGTTTACGTGTTATATTGGCCATTATTTCTGATGGAACATTACCACGAAAGAGGCGAGGTGTTCATGCCCATTTTACAGTTGAGGAAATGTAGGATCAGAAAACTGAAATCTGGGGCACCTGGGTGGCTCAGTGGGTTAAAGCCGCTGCCTTCGGCTCAGGTCATGATCCCAGGGTCGTGGGATCGAGCCCCGCATTGGGCTCTCTGCTCTGCGGACAGCCTGCTTCCTCCTCTCTCTGCCTCTCTGCCTACTTGTGATTTCTGTCTATCAAATAAATAAATAAAATTTTTAAAAAAAAACTGAATTCTGATTAGGAAGGCCATGCTTGTGGTTATTGTTAATACATCAGTAGTCCATGAGGAAGAGTAAGGAAGGAAGGGATACTTAGAAATTCAACATACCCTGGAGGGGCCAATGGAGATTATTAATAATACCTAATAATTATTGAAAACTTTCTATGGGTTAGAAGAGTTTATATCTCTTTAAATCTCACAACAACCCTAGGTAGTAGTACTATTATTCTTATTATTATTAATATTTTTATTACTCCAGTTTTATAGATTAGGAAATAAAGGCACCAAGCAGTTAGGCAATTTGCCCTCGGTCTCACAGCTTATAAGTGATGGAACTTTAATTCAATCTTGGTTGCTGCCTACCCAAACAAATGTCCAAACATTTCTATGAGTGGAGAGACTATATTGAAGAGTTATATCGTATATAATTTCCCAAGGAACTATGAACTATTATCTTCAGCTTATGGATGAGACAAGGGCATAGAGAAATTTCGAGTCTAAGGGCAGACAGCATGAGAGTATTCTAATTTCAAGGCCCGCCCCATTTCCCTGAGCCCTGAAAGATGGGCTAGCTTAGGGACAGAAGCAAGGCAGAAATGAAAGAAGAAAGTAAGAGAACAAGTAACCAACATAAGAAAAGCCTAGACTGAGAAGATCAGAGTACAAGTTGAACAAAGGGAAAAAAACAAGGAAAAGGAAAAACTAAGATTTATTCCTTCAGGGATAGAGATGGACTTTGTTTGAGGTATGGAACATTAAACACATGATGTAGTCATTAAGAAGATCATTCAGCTAGGTTGAGTTTCTAACATGACTGCTTACTGTCGTTGCAAATTTGGTAACTCACTGCAATTCCCAGAACCTATTTCCTAACTGATAAAGCAGATGTTACAATAGCACGTGCTTCTAATGGGGTCGGGAAGATCACGTGATATGTAGCATGTGCTCATTAAATGTTAGCAAGTGTTATCGCTTCACGGCCTTTTGGCTAAGATCAAGTGTAATGTTAGCAAGTGTTATGGGTGGAGAAAGAGGGGCCAAATACCGAGGTTCATTACCAACACTTTCGACTTTCAACCAACACTTTCAATCCTGGCCTGGCACCTGCTTTGCACACAGTATTAGGCACAAGAGATGAGAAATATAATTCTTAAAGATCTTTTGCACATAATTGCCAAAACGCATGGACACTGTGATTTTGATGGATGACATTACCTGGATCATGTTTTTGAGTAACGGCTAACTCTTTCAAGCATGTCCGAAAAATGACTAGGCATTTGCAACATGGCCTAAGGTTGTGGATAGCCTACACCTTTCAGGCCCTGGCATCTGTGGGATTCGCATAGGCCCCTCCTGTATTAGCATTCTGAATAAAGGCTCCGTAAAATAGAGCTTCCCACTATGGTAGCAGTTAATTCACTTACCATATGTGTTCTTTCCTAAAATACCCACGTATTGGTCTTCTCCTAGATACTTTGTCTTTTGTAAGGGATTTTCCAGTATCTTTGCTGGCTCCGTATTTCCACTTTAAGTTCCGTCCAACCTCTGGTCTATTTGCCTGGTGACTACAAGACCACAGGCTCTTTAGCCTCGAAAAATGGAGAATTTGTCCTTGTCTAAGTCTGCACAGAGCTTCCACAGGATTTTATCTCCCTGAATGTTAGCAATGGCCCCACAAGGTTAAAAGCTCTAACCCCATGTTAAAGAGAAAGAAATGATTGTTAAAAGAGGCTAAGAGTCTCCCTCCAAAGTAGATGGCTACTTGGTGAGCCTATGGTTTGAATGTGTCCCCCCAAGAATTCATATGTTGCAATCTACTGGCCACCATGGTGATATTTGGAGGTGCAAACTTTGGGAAGTGATTAGGTCATGAGTGATCAGGATTAGAATCCTTGTAAGAGAGATTCCAGACACCTCCCTCTTCCCTTCTACCATGTGAGGACACAGCAAGCAAACAGCCTGCTAGAAAGCAGAAAGCTGAATTTCACGAGGGAATAAATCAGCCAGCATCTTGATCGTGAAACTCCCAGCCTCTACAACTGTGAGAAATAAATTTTGGTTAATTAAAACTATCCAGCGGATGGTATTCTCATTAGAGCAGCCCAAAAGGACCAAGACAGGTGGCAAAGCTGAAACAAGTTAATGGGACATTGGACTCCAAGTCCAGTGACCTTTATACATTGCTAAAGGATTCTATTCAGCTGAGCTTTAAGGAATGCCTGTATTTTGGCTTAAATACCATGCTTCTTCTTGCAGTGTGGGGATGTGGGGCACAGTGCCATGTTTGGAAGTCCTAGTGAATATCCCTTTTTCTTTTTCACTAGAGAAATGACAGTGATAATAATTATCTGCTGATAGACTAGAACATGCTACATTCTTCTAGGCTTCTGGACAGCATGATCTGCTCCTTCTTATGAGAATACACTTTCCCTTATTCCTTTTACCTAATGAATGCCTAACCTACTGTGGTAGGCAGAATAATGGACCCTTCCACTCCCATGGCCATCCTTGTTCCCAGAATCTTTGAATATTACCTTATATAGCAAAAGGACTTTTCAGATTTGATTCTCAAGATTACCCTGGATTCTTCAGTTGTGCCCAGTGTCATCATAAGGGTCCTTATAAGTGAGACCAGAGAACCAGAGTCAGAGAGAGAGTTGAACAAGCTACATTGCATATTTCCAATATGGAGGATGAGGACCAGCAGCTGAGAAATGCAGATAGGTCTAGAAGATGGGAAAGGCAAGGAAATGATTATCTCCTAGAGCCTTTTCAAGGAACTCAGTCATGCTGACACCTTGATTTTGGCCGCATGAGACGTCTGTCAGGCTTCTGACCTCCAGAACTGTGCTATGATAGATTTCTGTTGCTTGAAGACAATGTCAGCGGTAATTTCTTACAGCAGGAATAGGAAACGAATATGCCTACCTAAAGGGACTTAGTTCAGACATCGCCTCCTCCTGAAAGGCTTTCAAAACTCCCAAGGCAGACCCAGGTGGCAGTGCTCCCATTGTTCCGGGTGGGTCTCCTTCTCTTTTACAGGGTTCATCATCAAGAAGCTGAATTACACTCCACCGTGATCCTCCTCTTCCTCTCTTCCAGATGCCTCCTGCTGCTTGAAGGGAAGAAGAGGAAAAGAAGCCCGCCCAGCTCACTTCCCATTTTGCTGCAAGTGACATCCTGCAAAATACACCAAAATTTATGGGAAACAAGTACTAATCTTTCAGGGGCAGAATATGTTTTTTTATCTGAAAACCTTTCTAGACGTTCTTACAGTGTGGGAAGCTTGCCTACCTGTGCGAGAAGCAGAGTCACTCACCAATCTGGCCCCAAGCAACCTAACAGCCTTGTATTTTCCACTTCCTGATACAAACTAATCAGTCAGGATACAGCCAGGAAAAGAACCCACAGCAGTTAGCTCAACAGAGGGAAGTCAATACAAGACCACAAAGATCATTGAATTCACAAGCCTGGGATAGTTAGAGAAGGATTCAAAGAGGAGGTCATATCTGAGATCAGAGAAGTGGGGAGTAATTGAAATGAAGGGAAGAAGTAAAAAGTATAATGTATCTGGGAACCTGGAAGAAGATTGGTTTTGGTTTAAGATTCATGCTTTGCCCTTCCCTTCCTCTGGGAGGGGTTTTGACCCTGGCAAACTATGTTTTTTGGTCTTTTTACCCAAATGGTTTCTGGTTTGATTTGATGAATAGGAGGCACTAGTCAGCATTTGCTAGACAGTAGAAGACTAGCAGCCTTGGTATTAAAGAGACAAGTTACAGCCTAGAGCTCGGCGACCCCAAGAAGCTACTACCACACATAGAGCTGAGGGACAAAGGCAGGAAATAATATCACAAATCTGGGAACCAGAAGTCAGGGCGACCAGAACGGAGCTGGAACGTCAGAAGCAGCAAACACTCAACAAAAGGTTGGACCCTACATCTCCGGAACAACAAAAGCCAACCAGAGGAGACATTGCCAATTGGCCAAAACGCAAACCATAGCGAGGGGAAGACCAATCTTCTTCCAGGTTCATTATACCGTTTACTTCTTCCCTTCACGTCAATTAAATCCCACTTCTCTGATCTCAAATATGACCTCCTCTGTGAAACCTTCTCTAACTATCCCAGGCTTGTGAATTCAATGATCTCTGTGGTCTCTACTGTGCATTGGGTGATGAGCCTAGTCAACACTGAGGAGTAGCACTGTTATCTTTGCAGGCACATAGGAAGGAGATCTAGATAGCCACATTTCCTATAGCCATCTAGCACATGGTGGGTTTTTGCTCAGCTGCCTGTAGCTTAATTCTTGACAACTGCATAATGTATCCTTTAGAACCTTAAGATTTCCTGGAATATTCAGGGGGTAATATTCAAATATTTACCAATCGGTATGGCACGGGCACCATGCAATCAGAATGCATCCCGGCCATTACACCTACACTGGGACAATCCTGAGGAATATCTCACTGGGCTATGCCGAAAGGAGAAAAGGAGCTACAGGCCTGAGTTATGTACTAATTCTACTATTTGGTTATGTGAGCCCCATTATTAAAATAAAGCAATGTTGGGGAGCATGGGGTGGCTCAGTCCACCTTCCAACTAGTGATTTCAGCTCGGGCCATGATAACGGGGTCCTGGGATTGAGCCCCACCTTGGGCTCCATGCTCGGCGGGGAGTCTATTTGAGATTTCTTCTCTCTCTCTCTCTCTCTCTCTCTCTCTGCCTCTGCCCTCCCCCCACTCATGCATGCTCTCTCAATAAATAAATCTTTTAAAAAATAAAACAATGTTATTAAACAAATCAGCATGTAAAATATCATATTCCCTAAAAAATAAAACATTCTATGGGGCGCCTGTGTGGCTCAGTGGCTTAAAGCCTCTGCCTTGGGATCCAGTCATGATCCCAGGGTCCAGGGATCGAGCCCCACATTGCGTTCTCTGCTCAGCGAGGAGCCTGCTTCCCTTCCTCTCTCTCTGCCTGCCTCTCTGTCTACTTGTGATCTCTGTCTCTCAAATAAATAAATAAAATCTTTATTAAAAATAAATAAACATTCTGTATGTACATAGATGTATGCTGTGTGCCCTGCATTCGAGTCTATATTTTTATCTATATTACATATGAATATTACATATTCTGGATTTTGTACACACACAGACACGAATGTATAAAAAAGCATAAGAAACAGGGTATAACGCAATGGCTGCCTCCGGGTTCACATTGTGGGTGATCATTATTTTACTCTTATTTTTGCTTATTTACATTATCTGATTTTTCTACAACACTCAAATACTCGAGGATATTTTTCTCCAATGTCCCACTCAGGGAATAAAAAAGTTTGCAAACTAAATGAACTTCTGTCTTTCTAATGTTTCCTTAATCTCTCGCACATGGATGATAAATGGAGAAAAGAGAAGCAGGGGCATAATACATGCTCTGAAAATACATTTTTAAAATACCCACTATTAGGGGTGCGTGGATGGCTCAGTGGGTTAAAGCCCCTGCCTTCAGCTCAGGTCATGGTCTCGGAGTCCTTGGATCGAGCCCCACATCAGGCTCTCTGCTCAGCGGGGAGCCTGCTTTTCTCCTCTCTCTCTGCCTGCCTCTCCGCCTACTTGTGATTTCTGTGTCAAATAAATAAATAAAATCTTAACAAAAAATAAATAAAATAAAATACCCACTATTTCACATGCTGCTCTGTGCATGCTTTTTTTTTTTTAAGATTTTATTTATTTATTTGACAGACAGAAATCACAAGTTGGCAGAGAAGCAGGCGGAGAGAGGAGGAAGCAGGCTCCCTGCCGAGCAGAGAGCCCGATGTGGGGCTCGATCCCAGGACCCCGGGATCATGACCTGAGCCGAAGGCAGAGGCTTTAACCCACTGAGCCACCCAGGAGCCGCTGTGCATGCTTTCTAGTCCTCAGAGAATCATAGTGGGGAAAAACAATTTTATCCCTAACCACTGTTTCGAAGCACTATTCTGAAGAAGAAGAAAGAAGAAAGGAGGAAGAAGGAAGAAGAAAGAAGAAAGGAGGAAGAAGCAAGAAGAAAGAAGGAAGAAGGAAAAAGAAGAAGAAGAAGGCATGTAAACAGCAAAAAAGTTTATTGGAAGGCATGACTTCACATGTTGACTGGAGATCGGTATTTCATAAAATGTTGGGAGGATTCGTTGAGAAAATCATCACTCTTCCTTTTCACATTGTCAAATAACACGCCAGCAGTCCTTCCATTTCACTCAATGCCCGAACTGTAAGCATCCTGTGGCTTGACCGCTCAGGTCAACCATAATCTTCATCATTTCCATGATCAGGCCAAGCTGGAAGGTCACGGCCAGCCTTTGGGTTCACAGCAGGCAGACACAGAGGCCAGGCAGAAGGGCCAATGAAAGATATGGTAACACAATAACACAACCTATTTCCGTTCTGAACCCTCCTAAAAGCTGAGCTGCCAGCTGTGGGTGCCCAACGGGGGTAACACATGTGCAAGGGACAAAAACATAGTGCCTCCCGCGTGACCTACTTGGTGATCTCCATATAACTAAGATAGATTTCCTTTCCCGAAATTCTTTCTTGCTATTTTCGTTCCACAATTACGTCTCGAAAATCTGTCAGGGTGACGCCTCCATTGTACCAGCTCAGGCCACTACCAAGGCGGCAACAAATCCTGTGTTTTTCCAACTCTAGTTGTGTTCCATTCACTTTCTCTTTCGCTTGAACCACTAAACTAGGTCAGCTTAAAGTCTGAGCATTTAATTTCTCCTTCTCCGGCAATGATCATAACTTATAAGCCTTGTATTTAAAAAAGGTTTAGCCAAATGTCAACCACATCCCTAGCCTATAAAGATAAGAGCTATATTTAGCTAGATCTAATTAAAAATAGCTAAGATGCTGCCTGCTATGGGAGGAGGGGAAAATCTGTGTGCTTCATGACTCATTTCAAAAACTTTGACATTTGAGATGCTTCACAACTATTTATAGTTTAAATTAATATTGTTCCATTTAATTTGAAATACAGCAAGCGTCTAAATTGTGTTATTGATCCTTGTAAAACGTCAAGTTCACCAGTCGCACAAGCAGTAAATTCTGAGCATTTAAAAGGGGTTTTGTGACTCTCCTTCTTCAAGTTATCCTAACCAGAGAATTGGATCCTGGATGAATCGTTCCCGGAAGAGTCATGCAGATGGCTCCCTCTTGTAATGGACATCAGGTGGTCAGTCAGTCTGATATGCAATCATTGCCACTTGACAAAAACCGTTAAGCAAAAATGTAATACCGGACTCAATTTGATGGCAGGCTCAGTTCTTTATGGAGCACAAAAAGAACGGAGACTTGTATGTTTACAAACCAGGGGCAGGTGGATCGTTTTGTTCTTCTACTTCTTTTAAACACTTCCCCACAACTTTAAAAAAAAAAAAATACTGTCCGTGATTTTGAAGAGGTGAAAGCGAATAGGTTGTCATCTGGCCCTCCAATGGGATGAATGTTCCGACGCCAGGAAGGAGATTCCTACGGAGAATGGACACTTCGCAATCTAGAAACACGGTTCCAGTGCTTGGGGGTAGGGGGGAGGAATGGAGGAATATAAGTGAGCCTTAAGCTCAAAGTCATACAATAACCTTATCAGGAAACTTCATGGCCGACAGAAAGCATAAGGAGCCATGGGCTGCGTTCGGGGCTTCCGAGGGTGCAGGTATGTCTGTGCACCTGTGCACACGTCATCAGTGTGTACATCTGTGCCAGTGTGTGTATGAATATGGATTGTGTATGTGTGTGTTTATTGTATGAAGCTCTGTGGTCCAGGTTGTATGTATATATATGCCAATGGAAAATTTCAAAGGCCCTAGAGATCATCATCTTTGGCCTTTTTCTGTCTCGAGAATGCTCTTTCTTTCATTCTCTCTTTCTCTCTCTCTCTCTCTTTCTTTCTTCCTTTCTAATAATTTCTTTCTCTCTTTCTTTCTTGAGTGCTAGCCACATTCGTGGTGTTATACCTGGTATGCAGTGGTACCAAGGCAGAGCAGGTGAAATCAAACATGACTTATCTGACAAGAAGGCCAATGCGTGTATCACCGTTTGATAGCTGGTTGACATTTCCTGTTCTGCTTTATTATGCCTTTGGAATTATCAAAAGCAACCAAGAACACATAACAGGAAAGTAGGAAACTAGGCCTTCAAGAATCTGCTCTCATTTCAGCTGTCTCCAATCTCTAATTGGTGTCAGGAATCTAGAATGCCTTTCCCTTCTGTTTCTTGACACATTTCACCTCGCTGGATTCCACAAGCAAACACAGGGAGCATCTTAAAGACATCAATAATGTCTCATTCATCTCTCTACTCGTAATAGCGGCACGGTACCTGGCATTCAAGTCAAACTCAGTTCTTAAAGAATTGACCCAATTTTTCCTATTCACAAGGCAAGTTTCCCTTGCTCTTCCAACACAAGATCGACCATTCGATTCAGCTTCATGTCCTCAAACTCATTCATGTTAGGACACGTTACAAAAAACTAAATTGATTAATTTCACTGTCTTTCAAAGCACTGCCTTTGCCTAACACTTAGAAGATGTCATTTCCCATTGCTCTCTCTGGAAGGCTATATTAAATACATGTCATGCGTTAGTTAATCATTCAATTAATATTTTCTGAGGGCATGCCATGTGCTCAACACAGTAGGTTTGGTGGAGCAATAAAGACACAGGAGATACAGTCTCTGTTGAACATTGATCTTGTACAACAGGTAAAATCTAACCAAATAACTCTGGTACAAGATTTTCTGTGGAAAATGCTACACAACCGTCAAAAAGGTGTCAGTTTAGAGGATGATGAGAGCTCTTCCGTTCTGTATAATCAGTAGAAGCTTCCTGAAGAAGGGGGCATCCAAGCTGGACCATACAGGATAAGTGGGATTTACATAGGCAAAGAGAAAGATTTTGGATCCCAGAAGCACAAGGGCCAAGGTGATAATAGTCCCAGAATTAGGAATTTCTAAGAACCCCCATCTAGGGCTTGCTGGTGTAGTTCGTAGGTTTAGCTAAAAAAAAAAAAATATTCTGTTAATGTAATGTGAACTATCTGTCAGCTTCTGGAATACAGCCCCAAAGGCTGTGGTTTACAAATCAGACAGGGACAGATTAGGATGTTTTCTAGGATGGTATAAATCTCTTAACTGAGCTGGCCAAAAATCGGTTGTTTGGGGGTATGTCTTTCCCTTTGAATAACATGTCAGTGTGTGTTTCATAGACAGCTGCATTCTAAAGAGAATGGGAAAGAACAAGAGGGAGCAAAAGTGAATTTTCAGCAAATTCGTAGCAATGGCATATTTCTACCAAAATTCTAAATTCACACACTCACACACACACACACTTCCACAAGAATCGTGAACAGAAAGCTTTCTCATCACGAACAGAATTTTGCCTACATGCCGCCAAGCAACTACCCAGAACTAATAAAAAAAAAAACGGTTGGCGTAAATGCTGTGTACTCGCAATGAAACATTCAGAGATATACAGAAATACCTGGATAGTGGGCCAAAGTTCTGTTTTCCCCAGCATAAAACAGAGAAATCAACACTGTGTAGACACAGCCTTCCTCTACTTATTGGAACGCCAAACCAAGGAGCAGCTCCCAATCAAAACACCAAGCATTTCTGCTTGAGTCTCACTGATGTTGAAGAGAAAATGTATGCTACAGTATGGATAGATTAGATGTCTTATAGTACCGATTCACCTAATTTGCCCTCAATTTGGTACTAGTCATCCTGTTATAACGATTTAAAGGCACCATACCCTCTTAACCAACGAGCTTAAAGAGAATTCATCTCTGGTCAGAAAATTTCATACCAAGTGCAAGTGCACAATGGTCCTAACTCGTCATTAGAATTCTTTATATAGTGTAGTTAATGCTAAGAATATTTAAAGCAGATTAAGAATAGAACAAAGAAATGAGGTGCAACTGTGACTATGACAGGGTATGAATGTTAATGACACTATCCGCCCCCCCATCGGTTCCTATTCTTATATCGTACCGGCCCGAGCTTTCTGATTCAAGATCTTACTTAACTTATACGGCAACGATAACTAGCAGCCTTTGGTGATCTGTTATAGGACACATATCTAAAGATACAATTAATCTTTAGTCTAATATCTTTCTGAGGGGATGGGGCTAAGCCACAGTATAATGACTACCCCATGACCTAAGACATAAAGTCCAATCTCAGCCTGACATGTAAGGCTCCCTGCAGGCTGGTCCCTATCAGCTATTTCCAAGTCCTATCTCATGACTCCTTCACACAAATCCTCGATTACTGTCACTTCCATCTCGACCCGGCCCACCCAAGAAACCATGATGACATACTGACATACACTGGGCTCCTTATTTGAATGCTCGCCTTTCCCAACTTGTACGCATTCCTCAAGCCTGTGCACAGACTGCCCTTCGACGAAGCTTCTGGCAGCCAAGCCAAGCCGTAATGAGCTCTCCGTCTCCCAATAACACCACCCTTCTAACATACGGTCTTATTTAAGTAATATTTATATCTCCAATTATAAACCTCTTAATGGACAGGGGAAATGTTGTGCTTGTGTTTCAGCCTCCTACAGATCTTAAAAAAGTTCCCTAGAGCTGAACCAAAGAAATGGCTTTTAAGTTAACAAATCGATGGATGGGTGTGGATAATAACACAAAAATGCCTACTATATGTAACCCCAAAGCTCCTGATTTGTTTTCTTTTTATTAAATGCCCCCACGGGTTCTGTCCTCTACAATATAAATATCCTTTAGCTAACCACAAAAGATACGGCAAAACAAAGACTTGTGACAAAGCGCACAATATTTGAGCCTAGAGCTCTGTCTCCGGATGTCGGCTTAATGAATCCAATTGTTTTCAAAGGATACTGTATTGATCAATACTTGGAGAACTTGAAAAACAGCCTTTATTTTAATAATAATGAAATACTGGGGAGGAGTCAAGATGGCAGAGAAGTAGCAGGCTGAGACGACATCAGGCAGCAGGAGATCAGCTAGATAGCCTATCAAACCATTCCGAACACCTACGAATCCAATAGGAGATCGAGGAGAAGAAAAACAACAATTCTAGAAACAGAAAATCGACCACTTTCTAAAAGGTAGGACCAGCGGAGAAGTGAATCCAACACGGGAAGATAGACCCCAGGGGGAGAGGCCGGCTCCTGGCAAGTGGCGGACCACAAAATCAGGACTTTTAAAAGTCTGCTCCACGGAGGGACATCGCTCCAGAGGCTAAACTGGGGTGAAGACCTCACGGGGACAGCGTGGACTCAGGTCCCGCGGGGTCACAGAAGGATCGGGGGTCTCTGAGTGTCGCAGAGCTCACAGGTATTAGAGCGGGGAAGCCAGCTGCAGAGACATAGCCGAGGTTTCCTAGAGCCGTGGTCTGTGACACCGGCCGGTGCTCTGTGCGAGGGGTCCCCACAAGAACTGTGGAGACTCCGACCCGGGAGAGCTCAGGGATCTACGGGGTTCGGAGACTCCAGGTGGGACTCTGCCAGAGACAGAGACGCTTGGTCACAGACTGGGTGAGCTTGGAGCACTCCCAGAAGCCAGTGAGACGGGACTGATTACACACGATTTTCTCTGAGCGCGGTCTCCGAGCGTGAACGGAAGCTGGGGAGACGGGAGTGATTAAACGCTTTTCTCTGAAGGCGCACTGAAGACTGGGGCCCCTAGCGCTCGGCTCCTCTGAACGGGAGATTGGGAGGCCGCCATTTTCATTCCCGTCCTCCAGAACTCTACGGGAAAGCGTTCAGGGAACAAAAGCTCCCGAAATCCAACCTGAGAGGATTACATAGCCCGGCCCAGGGGCCCGTGCAATTCCGCCTGGGGCACAGACACTTGAGAATCAATACAACAGGCCCCTCCCCCAGAAGATCAAAGAAATCCAGCCAAGACCAAGTTCACTTAACAAGGAAAACAGAGGATTCTTATCTGGACAAAATGACAAGGCGGAAAAACTCACCACAAAAAAAAGAGCAGGAGACAGGACCGAAGGCTAGGGACCTAATCAATACAGACATTGGTAATATGTAAGATCTGGAATTCAGGATGACGATTCTCAAAGTTCTAGCCGGGCTCGAAAAAGGCATGGAAGATATTAGAGAAACCCTGTCAGGAGAAATAAAAGCCCTTTCGGGAGAAATAAAAGAACTAAAGTCTAATCAAGTTGAAATAAAAAAAGCTATTAATGAGGTGCAATAAAAAATGGAGGCTCTTACTGCTAGGATAAATGAGGCAGAAGAAAGAGTTAGTGATATAGAAGACCAAATGACAGAGAATAAAGAAGCTGAGCAAAAGAGACACAAACAACTACTGGACCACGAGGGGAGAATCCGAGAGATAAGTGATGCCATAAGACGAAACAACATTAGAATAATTGGGATTCCAGAAGAAGAAGAAAGAGAAATAGGAGCAGAAGGTATACTGGAGAGGATTACTGTAGAGAATTTCCCTAATATAGCAAGGGGAACAAGCATCAAAATCCAGGAGGTGCAGAGAACACTCCTCAAAATCAATAGAAATCGGTCCACACCCCGCCATCTAATAGTAAAATTTACAAGTCTTAGCGACAAGAGAAAATCCTGAAAGCAGCACGGGACAAGAAGTCTGTAACGTACAATGGTAAAAATATTAGACTTATCCACAGAGACCTGGCAGGCCAGAAAGAACTGGCATGATATTTTCAGAGCACTAAATGAGAAAAACATGCAGCCAAGAATACTTTATCCAGCTAGGTTATCATTGAAAATAGAAGGAGAGATAAAAAGCTTCCAGGACAAACAAAAACTGAAAGAGTTTGTAAAAACCAAACCAACTCTACAGGAAATATTGAAAGGGGTCCTCTAAGCAAAGAGAGACCCTAAAAGTATTATCAGAAAGGAACATAGACAACATACAGTAACAATCACCATACAGGCAATACAATGGCACTAAATTCATATCTCTCAATAGTTACCCTGAATGTAAATGGGCTAAATGCCCCAATCAAAAGACACAGGGTTTCAGAATGGATAAAAAAACAAAACCCATCCATATGCTGCCTACAAGAAACTCATTTTAGACCTGAAGACACCTCCAGATTGAAAGTGAGGGGGTGGAACACAATTTACCATGCTAATGGACATCAGAAGAAAGCTGGAGTGGCAATCCTTATATCAGATCAATTAGATTTTAAGCCGAAGACTAAAATAAGAGATGAGGAAGGACACTACATCATACTCAAAGGGTCTGTCCAACAAGAAGATCTAACAATTTTAAATATCTATGCTCCTAACATGGGAGCAGCCAACTATATAAACCAATTACTAACAAAATCAAAGAAACACATTGACAAGAATACAATAATAGTTGGAGACTTTAACACACCCCTCACTGAAATGGACAGATCATCCAAGCAAAAGATCAACAAGGAAATAAAGGTCTTAAATGACACACTGGA
>ML096441.1:50027-93325 GCA_003697995.1 Taxidea taxus jeffersonii | reverse complement strand
TTTTTTTTTTTTTTTTTTTGGCCAAGCCATCTCTTGGTGTCACTGGTGGGTCAAATGAGGTAAATCTCTAAAATACCTTTTGTAAGATATTCTTGTTAGGTAGGCCTCTGTGACAGTATTAGTTTTCCCTTTTATTTGCCCCAGTGACTCTGGGAAATTATACCATCCAACACAATACTACTTGGCAGCATTGTCACTCTGTCACTTCCACCCAGGCTAAGCCATTGTCACTTGCCCAGTACTGGCCTTCCAATGGAAGAAAGGAATTCAGGCTTCCTTCTTATATCATTATCTCTTACTTAGGTACCACATAAGCTCAGAGACAAAGTAAAGACATCCCATACATCTTCTGCAGAGGCCCTCAGCTTCAGTAATTCAAGATCATCAGCAAGAAGGGGGAGAAATGGGGCAGAGAACCTAGGTGGGTTCCCTCGCTCCCACACAAGACTCTTTTTATAAATGACTGTAAAATTATAAACTGCATATCTACACCAGCTGGGTATTTCTTCTTGGGTTGCATTTAATCGGTAGGTCTTTGACTTGTGGAGGGTTTTGGAACCCCGGCATAGCCATATGCAAAGGTTCATGCCAGTTCCTAAACCAAGCAAAAACTTGTTTCTGGATTAAAAATCATTTGGAATTATCAACAATGTAGCAAACACAGGAGTTGTATTTATGCATATTCTACATTAAAAGCCTTAGTTCATAATTTTAACTGAAGTAATCGACAATAATATGATGGAGAAAATTATAACAATGAATCCCTTAATATCACAACTGGTCTTGCTGAGTCATTTCAAATATGCCAACCAGACCCCAGAGCAAATGAAAGCAAATCAGCCAAACAATAACACTATGGTCCACCACACCATGGGTACCCACCAAATAACATACTCTGCCCTCAAGTAAAACATTTTAGTGGGGCCTCCAATAACTTCATTAAAATAAAATTAGTAAAAGCAGAAAATATTTAAGACTACTCCTCCTCCCTCATTTTCCATGGGGAAAAAAACAAAAATTAAAATTGACTGTCATTTTAATAATTTTTTTACTAAACATCTATAGAACATGAGTTAAATACAAAGAACCAGATTACCAATTCAGACTCCTATAAGTCAGAGATATTATCCATAACACGCTTTATAATAATTTCAAGGATACAAGTACCCAGAGGCATAGGTTAAGCAGGGAAATGTTCAGGATAGGGAACACAAGCTTCCCAGCCGCTTCCTTCCCCCATTAGAGATGCACTCTCTGACCTGCATTCAAACATGAGTTCTCCAAGTTGGGTATGCAGTCACCTCACACAGCAGGGAATATTTTGGGTTATGAAACATTTCCATTTACAGCCAGATTGTTACATCGCTCCCATGACATTTTCCAGAGAGCCATGCCCCATAAATCCACAGATCCTAGATGTGTTTACCACAAGGAATCCTAAACCAGAGACACCCTGCCAAAAGCAGTCCATAGACATAACTCCTCCTTGCAAACACCATTACTCTATTTGCCAGATCATTTATTAGCAAGTTTATAAGGAGATTAAGCCAGGTCATTTGCCTCCTTGCTTTCCTTTGAATGTTTCCCTGG
The DNA here is from genome assembly GCA_003697995.1 of Taxidea taxus jeffersonii. Classification (NCBI taxonomy): domain Eukaryota; kingdom Metazoa; phylum Chordata; class Mammalia; order Carnivora; family Mustelidae; genus Taxidea; species Taxidea taxus. The sequence goes on along the minus strand of ML096441.1, from coordinate 91,735 downwards.
TAACAAGAGAAGTGAATTGCAGACTAGTTGCTGAACCCGTTCCTTGCCCTCATGCTCTAGGTACAATCCCTCAATTCTTGCCATGTGTTACTTTATGTAATTCTCTCAACTCTATAAAGTCAGTACTACCGTTCCATTTTCCAAATGAAGAAATTCACGAATGAGATGATTATGCAACTTGCTCCAAGTCCCACAGCTAACATGTGGCAGAACTAAGATTTAAGACCTAACACAGTGGCTTCAGATTCTGTTTCCGAAGGCATGATATGGTTCACTTCTGTAATTCTCTATCTCTCCAGGATCTTTGAGACTTACACTATACACTTAGAATTAAGGACAAAGATTCTGCAAGTGAGGTTTTCTAAAATCTTCAATTGTAGTGGATTAAAGATGGATGAAAATCATGTTTTACATTTCTCTCATTGAGAGATGGGAGCTACTTCCCCAAATTTTGATTCTGAGCAGGCCCTTTCTATTTCACAAATAACAAATGAGGTGGACATAACAGTGCGCTACTTCTTGTCCTAGACTTTAAGAGGCCTGGCAGCTCCCACTTGTGTCTTGTGGTGCTCTGAGCCACCTTGGAAGAAGCTGAACTACAGTGATGGAGAGACCATTGGAAAAGGCACTTAGTATGGAAAGGCAAAGTGATCCAGCTGAGCCCATGTTTCCAGATATCCTTGCCAAGATGGCAGGCAAGTGAGAAGTTGTCTTGAACCCTCCAGACCAGACTAGCTACCAGCTGAATACCCCTGGCTGACCTCCATCAACAACAGGTTGAGAAGAATAATCTAGTGGAACACTGCCTAAATTCCTGACCTACAAAATCATGAAAAAAGATATAATGCCTCCCATTCCCCACAGTGTACCTGGGTCAAGCAAAGGAAATCCCTAGTGTAAATATTATGCTACCAGGAAAAATGAGAAAATAAAGCAAACAGGGAGTCTGCCTTTTTTTCAACTAGTTAAATTTTGTGTGTGTGTTTTTTAATAACAAGTGAAAGTGAAAAACTGTGTTTAATAATTGATGTGATCTTGACTTAAAAGTTAAGGGCATTCAAAGGGCCAAGAGTTCAGAGAGGTTATTTCACAGATTGCAAAATAAATTTACAAGAGTCCAAAGCACAAGCAATGAGCGTGGGTGAGAATTTTGAGAGGGTCACATGTTTTTGTTTTCAAAAGAAAACCATGTGGGTGGTTTAAATTACACCAAAGCACATTTACATTGGTACAGCTATGTTAATATTAACCACATCTACACTGTGCTAAATTTCTCAAAATGAAAATGTGTCTATATCTCACTGAATAGGAGCTGTGGGTACTGCCTGAGGGCTAATAAACCTCTATGTCTCTATCATGCCTAACCTCCCATGAACTTCTTCAATTATGGACAGAGAATTTGACATCAGTTCTGACGTTGTATGTCCCAACAGTACATAGCTCACTCCTATTCTAATTCCAAGATTTTTTTTCTTCCTCTGCCTGATCTCATCCTCTCTTTCTCTAATACACAGTAGTACAGACATCACACATGTGTACATGTCTCTATACTCCCCTTCCTGCCACATACACAAAGACACAGGTGTGCAAAGCAGTAACTATGGCAGCAAAAGAGACAGGATCATCCTCTTAGACCTGCTTCTACTGTTAAAACCATCAGACACTCCATCAAAATCTTAAACCACTAAGCATTTAGATCTGTTATTAATGGCCAAGTCTCTTAAATAAAGCCTTTAGCTGTGAGATGTCACATACATTTAAAACAACTGCAGCCCCCTGAAATATGAAAATCAAGGACAGAGACCATGAAACTGAACATGAACACAACAGACCACAAACATTCTATAAATGTTACTTACTAGATAAATTATCTAGTTATTTATCCATCTGACCTTTACTGAGTGTGTATTTTCATGTTGCCCTACGGGGGCAATACCATTCCATCTGATACACTGTTCACAACAGCCCTATGAATTAGGTAAGCATCATTTTATCCATTTGCCAGATAAGAAAACACAAGCTCCAAGAAAATAAATAGCTTACAGAAAGTTATACAGGTATTCTCAAGTAGTAACCAGTAGCATGGGGCAATCTCATACTTACTGTCTTTTTAATGTGCCCAACTTCAGGTCAGTTCTAATTAGGGATTTATTCCTCATAACTGCCAAAGATTTCTATTATTCACAGAACAGGGAAAAACAGTTTTTTTACAAATTTAGATAACTTCATGACTATAAAGAAGACCCACTACTTACCATAGGCCCTCTCATAGTATTAGTATGGTCTGATAACACCATAGTTAACTATAAAGTTCACTATGGGAATTTTTCAGTAGAAAAAGCAATAGTTTATCATCTATTTTATGATGCATGTCACAATATAACCCTCACAGTGCAATGCTATTTTCCAGGGACCAGGGAGAGTTTCAATAGATGAAGCTGTTCATGCCTCACCTACCACCCTTGGGCCTGCTAGCAGAAATCACCTAGAATTCTGTGGCTATTCTTACAGCAAGCACCTGTGTCACTCAACCTAATGAATTTTTCTGGCTACAGGAGTATGCTTAACAAGCTGCAAGGTGGACTTGAAGACCTAAGAAGTTCATACCCCCAAGAGCAACCCCTCATCAATGAGGGACAGGAGTCGGTGGATAAATACCCCCCTTCCTACCATTAAGACAATCCCAGTGTCTGTTCCATGGACAGGAGTTGATGGATAAATACCCCCCTTCCTACCATTAAGACAATCCTAGTGTGTGTTCCATGGTCTTTTTAAGGTTCTGATTGTGGACTGAGCTGCAGTCCTGCCTGCTCGCTCATATATCCTTTAGTGCCTTTTCTCCCTTTCTATCTCACTTCCCCATGCCTTGCAGTGCCTTCCTGGGACCATCTCCCAAATAAATGACTTGTACCCTTGAGGAGAGTGTATTTTCCAAACACAGCTACTTCAGTGTATCCCCTGCTACACACTTTTCTCAAAATGTAACAATGACACTGTTCCATTAAGAAACAGAATATATGTCCCTTCCTTTCCAGTCTGGGAGGGCCTGTGATTCTGGTGGAGGAGACACAATACAACCACAGAAACCAGGTCATAACAGACAGTGCAGCTTCTACCTGGCCTTTTTTAAAGCCTCACTCTTGGGAGGCAGCCACTGCGCTGTGAGGAAGCCAAGAAGCAACTTTCAAAGGCCCTTTTAGGTACCCCAGGCAATAGCACCAGTTAAGTTCCTAGCCAGCAGCCAACATCAATTCCAGACATATGACTGAGTCTTCAAGTGACTGTAGTGCTGAGCTAGAAACCAAGGAGAGCAAAGAGGAGATGTTCCCATTGAGCCATGCCTAAATTACAGGCTTGTGAGCAAAATAAATGTTGTCCTTGTTTTAAGACACTGAGTCTTAAGTGAGTGGTTTGTTACTCAGCAACAGAGAACTAGAACATACTCAGACTCATGTGTCAGGGTCAGCTTTGGGAGCAACCCAAGCTAAGAAAGTGTCCTAGTCATTCAACTAGTCAATGGCAGACAGTAAATGTGAACTCAAGCTGCCTGTTCCATGTCCACTATACTCCACTACCTACAGATTCAGTCAGGTTACTATTTGGTCTCTTAAATATATGAGCCCCAACGTGTCTGAAAGAGGAGCCAAGAAGGCATCGCATTCCGCCTCAGTTCTTGTTCTGTAATAAGATACTAAACATAAATATGAAACAATCCCAAATGATTGTGCCTCAATTACTTCCACTGTTCTTAACTTCACATTCCAAGTCTTACCCATTATTTGGGGTACTTTTGCCAGTTTCAAACCAGGAGAAAACTTAAAGGACATTACTGCTAAGGAGGAGAAAAATATAAATAGCTAATTACAGGCTTTAATGTTTTGCTTTTCATCGGAGTATTCTCAGCTGAGCCGTAAAAACTAGGCACATTTTCAACAAATTACAGATAAAAAAATAAAAAAGCAAATAGTGATTCATCTAAATTTCCAGCCAATGCAGAGTTCGGAATTAATGTTGTTAACATACAGGTATAGACATGGAAACAATGTATTTTCTTTAGGAATTTCCACTCAATATACTTACTTCAGAGAAAATTACTAAAAATTCATCTATAAAGATGAAACACAGAATCTTATCCAAAATATAATCCTCACTACTAAAATAAAATGGAAAGGCTATTTGAAAATTGTTATGTCCTAAAAATATTACCCATCACATTAAATCCACAGTAGCACATTCATATAAAGATCTGCTAAAGTAATTGGCACATGTTAAAAATCAATCTCTACTTCCCTAAAGTTCTGTTACATTATAAACCCAGTACTATTGTTATCAGAGAGTGACTGTAAGACCATCAGTTCCAAAGGTACGAAACACCAACTCTACGAAACCCTTCAATCTGTCAATGTGATTTTCTTTGTAAAACATGCCATTGCATCTGTCTTAGCAGATATACTTAACCTAACTGGATTTCTTTTGATAAAATTTATTTACTGAAGTAAGATCTCTGCTTCAACTCCATCTTTCAACCTTTGGCATTTGTCTATTTCACCCATGATTAATTTAAGACCCAGCTGGTATTTTTCTTAAATATATTTGCTTAATAAAATATGCCTTAGGACTGGTTTCTGGCTCACTTTTCCATTTTGAGACAAAGTATCAATCAATAAGATTTATCATTTGAAAATGTCAATGGATTTCAGCAAAATCTAATTACAGGTTGAGTTTGAGACAAGAGATTTCACTAGGTGAAGTCTGGTTCACTTAACTGTGTAACAGCAGTGATTAAAAAAAAACAGTACTTCTACACATCCAGGTAATTTCAAGAACCGTTAATTGAGATTGAACCCCCTAGAACATTGGAGGCATACTAAATTAATCCTTTGTCAACCTAAGAACTTGCTCTCTATTGGGCCACAGATACTGTTCAGTGTCATATGAGGCAGAATCAAAAGGACTAAAATCTCTTCCAGATGCAGGTGATTCCAGAACTGTTCCTAAGACCTCTGAGGTACAAGGAATTCTCCCATAGGATAGAGCTTATTTTTTATCTACACAGAAACTTGGAGCACTTGGTTGGCTCAGTTAGTAGAGCATGCAACTCTTGATTTCAGGGTCTTGAATTCAAGCCCCACATTGGGCAGGGATTCCACTTTAAAAAAAATTAAACAAAATTTTTAAAAATCCTTTGAAAATAAATTTTAAAAAACCCACAGCAACTTTTTACGCTACTACTTTGCTGGCTTCCTCTAGTACTTTAACATAAAGGACTGTTATGAGACTTATGGTGTTTTAATTTCTTCTCTGGGCCATGGCAGCTGAATAGTAAGAAACAGCACCTGGGAATTACAGGCATATTAGTGGTGGTTAAAATCCTAAGACCTGTAGTTAATGAATACATGGCAGACTTACCCTCCTTTAGTTGTAAAAAAGGAGATCATTTTATGTGCTTTTTCTAGATTTCCTGGAAGGACCAAATGTTGATAGGAGTTCTGTGTACATAATGAATTACTACACAACTCTGCCCAGCTTATAATTAGCTGCCTGTCCCCGTGGACAACTGGCATGTACAGTATCACTATATTCTAAATTTGGGGGAACGTTTGGGTCTTATAACCCTCTTTCTCATTCATTATCAGAATCTCCCTCTTACATCAGTCCCAATAAGAAGGAAATTCCTGCTGTTAAAAGCCTGTCATTTCTGGGCCTGCAGACCCTAAGGTATTGGTGGTCAGTCACTATAAGTGAGGAAGAGACCTTCCCAGCCTTTTGTCTGGTTGAAGCAAGAAGCAATAGGCAAAGCTAACAAAAACTCTTGACCCATCTTTCTCGCCCTTCCAGCTTTACCCTCAGAGATAGTCTTAATATGAGTATCAGGAATAATATTTTTTCTATCATTCAGCATAGGTCCTCTTACATAATAGGTGCTCAATATATTGTGAACATTCATTAGGTAAAGTGAAGGTCTTTACAGACCTCCAAATGTCCCTTCATGTTAAGATCAGGAACCACTTTAAGAGGAGAAAATAGCTAAAACACAAATATCTTAAAGGCAACTGAGAGTTCAAAAATGAACATGGGAGCCCAACGTTGATTTATCAGGAAAATTCATTCCTGTCACAATTTAACACTCCTTCCTGTTGAATAATGGGGTAAAGCTAGAGCACAGGGAAGGAACTAGCTGAATAAATTTGTTTTACTTCCATTTAACTAAAATGCAATTGAGATAAATTTGAGGTCAAATTCTTCTAGGAATGTGATTGGGTTTGGGTTTTTTTTTCTTTTATTGGTTTTGTTTTGTTTTGTTTTTGGTCCCAAGAGAAGATGGAAAGAGAACAATGAGGCAGAATTACATGGAGGAAAAAAATGATAATACCACAGGAATTATTCTGAAAGTTACACTATCTTCCTTCAAGACTAACAACGTGCTAAACTCTTGGGTACCCATCTTTAGGAAAATGAAAGAAAATAAAGACATGGATATTACAAGGAATTTACAAGGGAGCAATATCTCTGGAATCCCAGAGAGATTAGTGCAAAGTCTCCAAGCAGTTCTTGGCTAAGGTCCCAAAGGTAATCCACAGCAAGAGGAATGCCTTTCCACTTCTGTCCATGCTCCTTACTTACCTTTCCTTCCTCATTGACAAATGCAACACATACATATTTTCCTTCGCCTATGTCTATTATATTTGGCACGAAGGGTGGGAATGAGGCTTAGTCCTTCATCAGAAGTAAAACCATACTATATAGTCATTCATACAACTGGGGATGATAACACAAGACAGTTCTCACTTTTTCCATTTATTTAGCTATCAGCACACACACAGCCTATCTTAATGGAGGTAGCCTGGAGTCCCTACTCTCTAATCTCCTTCCCCCTACCCACAACTCCCTGCATAAAGGTTTCCTGAAGGGGGCATCTGTGGCTCAGTCAGTTAAGCGTTCAACTCCTGGTTTCAGTTCAGGTCATGATTTCAGGGTCATGAAATGGAGCCCTGCATCGGACTCCACACTCAGCACAGAGTCTGTTGAGATTCTCTCTCATTCTCCCTCTGACCCTCCTGCTTGTGCTCCTTCTCTCCCCCCTCTAATACAAATGGATCTTTAAAAAAAAAAAAGGGTTTCCTAGAATACTATTAATGCCTTGGCTTTTGGCTATCAGTTGAGTGGTTCAAGCTGGTTTTTCCCTGCATGGAGCTAGAGAAGGGACAGGGATATTTCAGAATAGAGTGAGTAAAGCCACAAGCCACACATGCAAACATATGGATGAACTTTACATACATCATACTGCACAAAATAAGCCAGACACAAAAGAGCACCTACTACAGGTTTCTATTTTACATAAATTTCTAAAATAGACAAAATAAAGCCTGCTGTTAGAAGCTGGGATGGTGGCAACATTGAGTTGACTGGAAATAGTGACTAGAAGGGGATGTCTAGAATCCAGGTAATGTTCCACTTCTAGATCTGGCTGCTGGTTGCAAAAGTGTGTTCTACTTGAGAAAAATGCACATTGGTCAATTATATGTATGTATGTTATACTTTAATAAAAATAAAAAGAAATACATAGACATCTAGTAGCATTTGTGATGTATAGAACTGAATTTAAAAATAGTTTTTGAAACCAAATGTGAGATTTTATTTATTTTTATAAATTTATTATTTTTAAAGTTTTTTTTACTTATTTGACAGAGACAGAAAGAGAGAAAACACAAGCAGGGGGAGTGGGAGAGGGAGAAGGAGGCTTCCCGCAGAGTGGAGAGCCCAAGGTGGAGCTCGATCCCAAGACCCTGGGATCATGACTTGAGCTGAAGGCAGATGCTTAATGACTGAGCCACCCAGGCACTCCCAAACAGTGAGATTAAGTGGTAGCTGGATTCTTTGGTCAGCTGAAGCCTTCTCATTTGAACCTGCTTTGTCTTTGCTTAATATGAAAGCTAACAAGTCCAAGATGGGACATAAAGACTAGCTAGCATCAAACTGAGACTTTTCCTCGACGTAATTAGATGAATCTAAAGAAAACAGTAAAGAGATGGTCTCACCGTGTAAAATTCACTGCTATTCCATACCCTGTGTGGAGTTTACCCAAAGTCATCTTTTTTCTCTCTTGGATCTAGTGCCATGAAACCATACTTTTGTGAAAAGCAATATTCAACTTAGATGCTCTCCTGAAGGCTAAAGTCTCCCTCACTGATGCTATGCTCCATCTCCTTCAATCTAACACCTCAATTATCAGTGTTAGCTCTGATCAAAGAAGCATTCAGTACAGCCCCTTGTATCTACTGACCGGTGTTCAGCACTCTCTCGAAGTCATGAGTTCTTCCATGCCAATTGCTACATGGGGATCCTGCTGAACTTTAACCACGGGTAACTCCCCCACCCCGCCGCCCCGCCAACCAGAAAAGACTATTATGACAGGCATAGCATTCAAGAAGGCTAAGTCCATTTCCATTTTTTAAAATCAATCAAGAAAAACCTGGTTACATAAGCACTTCCAATGATGTGTAGAGCTGTCAGGAAAAAAAAAAAGGAATCATCATTCTCTAAACTATCTTCGGTAAGACAGGGGACATCTATCCAGTTAGGTTTAAGCTTGGTACTCATGGTGGCAGGGAGGGTTAACAACTTCCGGAGTTCATTGGTCATTTTCTACACCTAAGTAAACCTGATTCAGTATTTCAAAATGGGAAACATAAATGTGTCAAAATCAAACCCGCAGAACTCAAAGGTACTAGCTATAGCTGACAGTCTTACAAGTGTATGAAAATATTTCTCCACGGTTAAAAAAATGTTTCTATGTTTCTAGTATGAATATTTCTAGTTCCCTCCATTCTCACTTCATCCACAAACCTTTCCTTCTCCTAACAAGTAGTTTTGAAACAATAATAATTCATTATTTTCCCATCTACTTATTCAGTACTATGTTTTTATAAGGGCCAGGTAATAGAAGGGGCTATTTTTATTTTATAACATTGATGCATCCTTTCATATCTGTACATTTTTAGGTATTGTCTGTTTTATTTCAGGTCTGGTAAGGTTGTAAGTGTTCTCTAAGTTCTTGTTGTCTTAAGTGAAAACAGCCTTTTTTCTGATTATGTCAATATTTTATGCTTTGTGTACAATGCTCATAAAATGCAAGTTTAAAAAAAATAAGTTTTAAAATACAGGTAATACGTGTGACAAAGTAAAAATAGCCCACACTGGTGTTTCTTAAAGCTAATTTACAAAGGGGGTGATTGATCCAACTGTTCTCCTCTGGAGAGGTCCCAGGCCTCTTTGAACTTTGGCTACTAGGTTTATGGTTAAATCATTCTAATACTCACCCCCCAATCCTTGGGGTTCTCTCTGTTCAAGTTCAGCAGACATCAAATATGTAAATGATTTTTATCTTCCTTTCCAGGACATTAAAGGGGTAGGGCAGAAAAATAATACAAGTTTTCAAATATAATTCATACTCACATTGTATGTCCCAATGTTGTAACTCTATTACCATTCTGCAAAACAGCAAGATCAGATACCTAAGGTACATGAGGAAACTTTAACTCTATTGAAAAACAGAAAGGGATTGATGACACATTTTCCTTTTTATCACAATGGCTCCAATTTCTGGCTACTGAGTTGGACATCCTATAACTTGATATATCAATATTTGTATTTTACACTACAATTAGAATAATAGTAACAATGCCATTTCTTTTTTAAAGTCTCTCAAAAAAAGGAGAACAGAAGTAGCTACAACTATCTTAAGGAAAAAAATATATTATCCAGCATATGCAACTAGTTAGGAATTTAAACAAAGAAAATAAAATTATGTTATAATTATGATTTTGGCTCAACCCAATGGAGAAAATCCTCATAATCAGAGCTGCCAATGGTAGAAAGGGCTTTGTTATGAATTAATGAGTTCTCAGTCATGAAAGAAACTCAAAGCAGACCTGTAGAGGCATTTTCTATAGATGCAGTCTGAATGTTTCCATAGAGTCAAAGACAGGACTGAATGACAACTTCTGCTTTCTCAAATCCAGGGTTTTATGATGGTCAGTGGGGCTCCCCATCAAGATCCTAGGTCCTCTAACATTCCACACAGTACTTCCACAGAATGGTGAAAATCATGACATACACTAGTATAGGTAGATAGGAATACAAGGTCAATTACAGATTTCTATTTAGAGCAGTCAGTCCCCAAACTTTACAGTATTTATTCTTTTTTTGTAAGTTAATTTTTTAGTATTGAATGTAGTTGAGACACAATACTACATTAGTTTCAGGTGTACAACATAGTGTTTCAACAACTCTCTAAGTTATTCTATGCTCACAAGTATAGCTCCCATCTACCACCATACAGTGCTACCCCAATATCATTGGCTATATTCCTTTTGCCATACTTTTTACTCCCATGACTTTTTCATTTGGTAACTGGAAGCCTGTATCTCCTACTCCCTTTCAACCATTTTGTCCATCCACTCCCCCCCCCCATCCAACTTCCCTCTGGCAACCATCAATTTATAGATCTGATTCTACTTTTTGTTTATTATCTGTCTGGTTTTTGTTTTATTCCACAAGTGAAATCACATGGCATTTGTCTTTCTTAGTCTGACTTAATTCATTTAGGATCATACCCTCTAGGTCCATTCCTGTTGTCACAAATGGCAAAAACTCATCCTTCTTATGGCTGTGTAATACCCCACTTTATCCATACCTGTATCTCACATCTTTTTATCCATTTGTCTATTTGTTAATAGTTTGGCCATTCACATTTGCCTCTAGAGAATTCTGAATGGCTTTCCTTCCAATCCCACTTCTTCATGAATAAGTAATACTCCAGAGAAGTAGAATGCAAGCTCTTGGCTACCTCCTTAGAAAGCCAAAATAGGAATGCCAAACAATTATTCTATAAAGTAACCAGCAGAAGGGCAGAAGCATCAAGTTTGGACACTGCCTCTTCACAATTATGCCAATTTCAAACATAAACTATGGGCATAAAAATCTTGCAAGTTAAGCCAGAACTAAAGAAGCTACCTTACCTCTGGTCTTAAACTAGTCTCCAACCTTTTGTGATTATTGAACATATGTTTAGTGAGCACCTACCATTTGTCAGGCATGCTTCTAGATGAGTGGTCAGCAAAGATTTTCTATAAAAGGGCTAAATAGTAAATGGCCAGCACTGTAAAGTATATGGTCCTGCCATACCTACTCAAGTCACTTGTTATAACATGAAAGCAGTCACAAACAATACAGAAATGAAGAAGTGTAGCTGTGTTCCAGTAAAACCTTTTTTAGTTTTTTACAAGAACAGGAGACGGACAGGATTTGGCCTATGAGCAGCAATCTGTCAACGCTTAGTCTTGACTCTTGAAATAGATCAACGCACAAAAAAAGGAAAAAAATCCTCTTCTTCATGGAACTTATAGTCTAACAAAACTGCTTAAAAAAATTGGCATGCATCCCAAATATATGTATATATGTTTATTTCTACGTTTTGTGGATAATAGCACCTAAGCACTTTTTGTATTTTAGAAGATCTATGCAATTACAATAAATGTGAAAGATTTTAATATTTCATAGTTCATTCATTAATACTTTTATTATTTATTCACTATTTCATTAAAATTATCACTACCATTGTACTTTAGTGAACAGTAATTTTTAAAATCTTGGTTTAACATTTGGTGATCAATTTTAGGTCAGTAGTTTTTGATATTTGGTTTTAACAAATGTCATAGTGAAAAATTCACCTCACAACGATATATAGCTCCAAATGAAAGAATTGTATTATTGGCTGTGGTTATTGAAACATGATCCCATTTTTAAATCTCATCTTCTAATTATGCAAAGGATTTTATTAAATTTTTGCTTTATATATTTCTATCTTCCTCAGTGCAAGCAAGTTGTTACTGCCAAGCAATTGGATAGTCAATACTAGAAGATAAATTAAACATTTGTTGGCTAACTAAATAAATGAATAAAAATTGACTGAAGGCATTTGCAAGATTTTTAAAGATGTTTCCCAGTTGATATGAAGTATGCTAATGAAAGTTCTTCTTTATGTGACATACTTACATAGTTTAAAGCAATGCCCTTCTTTACTCAAATTTAAGGCATACAACCATATCACCTAACAGTAGACTGGGGAAAGGAAAGAATGAGGTAGTCAGTGTCAAGCCTTCCATGCCGTGGAATGCCTATACTTCCCCCAAAGGAAACACATCTAAGTGAGGAATATGTGACCATTTAGCAATCAGATCAGGTAAGAGCTTCAAGGCTAATCCTTACATTTCTGATCAGTAAAGTTTTTCTTTTTTAAAAAGGTATAGCTTTGAGTAGACTCAGTTGATTATCTGGCATGCACCCCTTTGGAGTGGACTTTGGAGACAACTGCTCTTCCCAGCTCTTTATTTTGTGTGCAGTTTACATGTGGAGAGTGCCCTTCCTAACCCCTGTCTATTTGTACAGGACTTCAACCTCTATTGGTGGATATATCTTACCAATTCTGCCAACCTAGTTCGACTTCTTTTTGTGCATACTCTTAAGAGTAACACTTTCTGTCACAGCACACTTGGTGTAATAACACAAAATAAACTCAAATTAAGCCAATCTTTCATTCACACTTAACTCAATCACAACCATTTGCTTGGCTATTTTTGGTCTCTTACTTCCATGTGTTCTCCAATCTGGAAGTTAAGAACCAGCAGTCTTTAACCATCTGAACTCTTTGGCAGAATCTTTGAAACTTTACGTGAACTTTAGCCAGGTTTTCTCTGTCCCTAATGAGAGGTTATTAATCAATAGTCTGTTTGTAGTCATGAAAGGGCTGTTCAGAATTTTAATAAATGTCATCTAGAAAATTAACAAAGAAGTAATTAGGAAGATTTATTACCTGATTCCCTATCACCTTCATGGTCAAACCAAAGGAAAATGTGATAAAGAATGAGAATTACTAACACCTGAACATCTTATAAATATGCCTTCAAAACCCTCCTCACATAGCCAGAAAGTTCAGCAGTGAAACTTCCTTTCCTGATCAGGTAACACCCTATCGTATTTTTCACAATATTATGTAAGTTATCATTTTTTTTATTTCTTTAACCCCTTCCCTTTACTCTGGACACAACCTTAGAGTAGAGAAATTTTATCTTTTACTTTTTTGGGTCCTACATTATAGAGTTCAGTTAATATCTGCTGAAATTAAATAAAATCTTGTGAAAGTTCCAAAGGCTATTTTAAGTACCCATGGTCCACCACTGAAGGAAACCTGCCAATGGTAACCTTTAGCTTGTGTTCCTAAAAAATAGGTGAAAGATATTTCCTTCTTCATGTCATAGTTTTGACTAAATAAAACTCTTGTCTGAATATCATGAAGCCCTGTAACACTGAACATTCTTCTTGAAATGTACTTTTTTAAAAAGATTTTATTTATTTATTTGACAGTCAGAGATCACAAGTAGTCAGAGAGGCAGGCAGAGAGAGAGGAGGAAGCAGGCTCCCCGCTGAGCAGAGAGCCCAATGTGGGATGGATCCCAGGACTCTGGAATCATTACCTGAGCTGAAGGCAGAGGCTTTAACCCACTGAGCCACCCAGGCGCCCCTTGAAATGTACTTTAAATAGATCAAGTTTAAAAATGTGAAATTTGGCCCACCTTCTCCTAAAGGACATAATTAAAACTGCCATTTGCTGATGATGTGATCAACCTCATAAAAAGAAGTCTAACCAAATCATAAACTCAACTACTAAGAGAGCTCAGCAAGGGGACTGAATATATTACCAAAGGAATTTTCCTGTATCAGCAACCAGCAAGAAATATAATCAAACATAAAATAACATTAAAAAGAGAACCAAATTCTAAAAATTTGCTAAGAATTAGTTCAACTAAAAAGCCCAGGAGTGCTATAGAAGAAATCTTTAACACTCAATGAAAAAACACAAGAATTCCATGCTTTTGAAGGGATGATTATTATAAAGATGCCAACTCTCCCCCTAATTCATCTATATTCAAATCATTTCCAATAAAAATTCCAACTGAGTTTATTTTAATAAGTTTGATAAACCTCTTTTAAAATGGGCATAGAAGTCTAAAGGTTTATCAATAGCTAAGTTAACTTTGAAAAACGATGACCAAAGAGATAGGAATTGCACTACCAGATATTAAGGCATACTAAAAGTCATAATAAAAAAGACAAAATGGTTTTGGTGCAAAAACAAACAAAAAGAGCTGTGAAGCAGAAGACAGAATCATAGCAGACCCATGTCCCTAATATACAATAAAGATGGTGCCATACAGAAATCAATGAACAAAGGATAAACTGGCTAGTATACAATGTTGGGAAACTCTTTTTGAAGAAAATTAAACAGAATTTGTACATAAAAGCCTTATAAAATTTTGACTCTAAGAGGATCAAACACCTAAATATGAAAAGCAAACTGTAAATGAAATATAATGTAGGAAAATAAACTCGTGACCTTGGGATGGGCAAGGATTTAAGCAAAATCAAAAAAGCACAATATAGAAGGTAAAATACTTGTGTTCTGTCAAAGTGAAGAATTCTATTCAATGATAAAGTTCACAGAGATGAAAGAACATGAGAAGAAATATGTAATGTGTAAAAACTGACATGGCCTTCTATCTGGAATATAAAAGGAATTCCTAACAGGGACGCAGCAGAAAAATGGGCAAAGGAAATTAACAGGCACTTAACTCAAGAAGAAACAAATAACTCAAGCATATTAAAAGATGCTTATGATCATGGGTAGTTACAGAAATGTACATGTTATTTACATCATATTAGCAAAAATCAGAAAACTGGTATTCCTGGTTACTATTGCTATGTAACAAACCACCACAAAATTTTAGTTGCATAAAACAGCAACAACCATTTTATTATTTTTCATGGTTTCTCTGGGACAGAAATCTAGGAAAGGATTGGCTAGGAGGTTCTGGCCCAAGGTCAGAAGGTGTCTGCTGCCAGAGAAATTTAGGAGACGACCACACATCTCTTCCTCCTTGTGCAGGCTTCTCCTTGTAGTCTATCACATGGACTAGTTGGGGATTCCTCACAGCATGGTGGTCTCAGAGAAGCCAGATCTCATACAAGGCAGCTCAGGGCTGCAAGATGACTGTGTTAGCAAGCAAGGTAGAAGCTGAATCACTTTTTATAATCTGACCTCCAACGTCATATTGTTACTTTTTCCAGGTTCTTGTGCCCAAAACAGTCATAAAAGCCTGCCCATATTCAAGGGGAGGAGAACAAGACTTGGTTTCTTAACGGTGATAGGGTTAAAGTTAGAAGTTTCTAGAGAAGCATGTGGGCTGGGACATACTGCCGCAGCCATCTTCGGAAAATATAACATTCCACAGCTGGATAATTCCAAGTGTGAGGGGTCACGTGGTAATAGAGACCGGCAAAAATGTTCTAGAAAGCTATCTGGCAGGGTTAAGACAAATTAAGTATGCCTATACCATTTGACTCAGAACTCAGCCCTTGCTGTGTATCCCTGAGAAATCTTTTTACCATCACTAAGAGGACATGTGCAAAGATATTCGTGACAACATGGTTTGAGGTAGCCAGGACTTGAAGATCATCTATGTTTCATCATCAGGGAAATGATTAAAATGTGATGAATACTGATAATGATTCCTACACAGCAGTTTGAAGCAATAGAGTTACTAACTGTAACATGAATAGAGTATTAGAAAATTATGGTGCTGAAAAACAGTGAGATTGACAGCACATTACCAATATATTTTTTAATTAAAAATCCACACACGCCAAACGATGTGCATTTTTAAGCACACATACAAATGAAGGGTACACCTTAACTGATCAAAGTTTGCCTATGGCTCAGAAAAAAATTAGAAGTAGGGACTGGGGGTGAAAAAGGAAGGAAAAGACGACGACCAAGTAAACATGACAGGGACATTTCATGGACCAACAGTGTGTCTTGAATACAGGAGGATAATCAAATCTATCCTTGACGTGCCATTTAATATTAATCTCCAAAGGCCTAGCAAGAACAGTTGTATTAGGTAAGATGTTAGTCCAAATCCTTTTGGAAATGCAGAGTGACACTTTGGCCAAGTTATAGATGTTTCTGTAACTCAATTTACTCATCTTTTAAAATACGTTTTGAAATATAGGCAATAACTGGGGATCAATGAGAAATATATTTTCAGGCAGAAGAGGTTTCTTAGAAGTCTACAATTACTATGTCACATAGATGTCACTTTAAGACTAGAACCTTTTTGAAAAAGTAGATTTCAATGATGTGAAATTTCCTAACTATATAGTGCTTAGGGGGAAAAAAGTGAACTGGACTTTTTGACATAACCTTTGAAGTAAAATAGACATATGCAAAGCAGCAATACACACTTTACAATAAAAGGACATTAAAATGGCTTCAGATCGACTAATGGGAGGAGTATGGAGGAAAAATAATTAACTGCCACATCTACATTTAGATTTTCAATTAGATAAATAACTATTTTACCAAAATCATTATATTTCTCCAAGTATGTTAATCAATTATTCTTACTTATGAAAATATTTTAATCTCTATGATGTTTCAGGGATTCAGTCTGATTTAATCCAATAATAAAATAACCACAGGTCCAATGGCAGAATGTCAGGAAATGGACTTTATTTCATTGCCTTGATATAACTTTGACATCTGAGTTCAGTGTTGGTTGACTGGTGTGTGCCTCGCTCTGGTTGGCATTCTCATTTAATAATGTAGTCACAGCTGTAAAACTTGAGATATTGTCACAAGAGACAAAGAGAACCAACACCAAACTAAAATGTTGTGAGAATATTAGCCCTTTGGGGTGAAAGAAATATTAAAAAGTCAATCATGGCCCTAGGTTTCCACACCAGGATTCTTTACAGACTTAACAAAAGGCTACTTTAATTTCCCACCCTCAGTAGACACCCTCAGGAGACTGCAACAGAAAAACCGCCCTGTATCCTGTATTCGTTCCCACTTCAAACTAGAGAAAAATTGAGCGATTTACACTCAACAACTTTCTCAAGGTCACTGACAGTAACATTTGCTTACTCATTTTTACTTTGTAGGATTCTGAAGGGAAAGGGGGAAGGGAAAAAATACCCATAGATCTGAGTTAGCCCTATTAATAGAATTCTAAAAAAAAAAAAAAAAAAAAAGAGGAGGATAAATGCCAACGCAACCCAAGCCTTTGAAGTGGTGGTATTTGGACATTCATGAGACCACCAACTGAACACAAGCAGAGAACGATCCAGGAGACCCATGTCTACACATACTGAAAACAACTTTGTTTTGAGTGACCTCACACTTTGGGATGTCTCCTTTTAGGAAAAAACATTCCTTTAAAGTAGCAAAATAATTTTAGTTTGTATAATATATAAAGGAGAACAAAACATTAAAAAAACACTTCCCAAGTTAAAAAAAACAGTTTCCACAAATCTGTTTTTCCAGTTTAATCATCTTATCTTTATTCTTTATCTTTTATGTGAATTTTAAAATGTAATGCATACAATAGGGTCTCCTCAAGAAAAGATGCATGAAGAGGTAAGCAAAGTGAAATTCATCAACATGTATTTTT
Organism: Taxidea taxus jeffersonii; assembly: GCA_003697995.1. NCBI lineage: Eukaryota > Metazoa > Chordata > Mammalia > Carnivora > Mustelidae > Taxidea > Taxidea taxus. The sequence continues at coordinate 74,165 of ML096441.1, read as the reverse complement.
CTCCTTCTTCGTAGTTGTAATTAACAGAGGAATTCAGTGGTAATAATATGAACTAATAAATATGTGTTAACTTTGGTATGTACTTAACTATGTACCAGGTACTCTAAATACGTTAATGTATTATCACATTTAACCCTTATAGCTATGCCCTGGTGCCAATGTTACCCCCTTTGAACATGACCTGAGAGAAAGAGAGAGTAACTGGCTCCAGGTCACAGAGCCAATAAATGGGAGAAGAAGGATTCAAACCCTGGTAGTCCAGCTCTAGAAATTGTACACTTAATCACAATTCAATACCATCTCACTTAAAAAAAATCACAGGATAGACCAAAGCAATTGGCTCAAGCAGTTGCATAAAAAATACATGTGTACTTCGACCTCAGCTGCAGCAACTTCTTCCTAGGAACAACGCCAAAGGCAAGGGAAGCAAGGGCAAAAATGAACTACTGGGACTTCATCAAGATCAAAAGCTTTTGCACAGCAAAGGAAACAGTTAACAAAACCAAAAGACAATGGACAGAATGAGAGAAGATATTTACAAACGACATATCAGATAAAGGGCTAGTATCCAAAATCTATAAAGAGCTTAGCAAACTCAACACCCAAAGAACAAATAATCCAATCAAGAAATGGGCAGAGACATGAACAGATATTTCTGCAAAGAAGACATCCAGATGGCCAACAGACACATGAAAAAGTGCTCCACCTCACTTGGCATCAGGAAAATACAAATCAAAACCACAATGAGATACCACTCCACACCAGTCAGAATGGCTAAAATGAACAAGTCAGGAAATGACAGATGCTGGTGAGGATTCGGAGAAAGGAGAACCCTCCTACACTGCTGGTGGGAATGCAAGCTGGTGCAACCACTCTGGAAAACAGCATGGAGGTTCCTCAAAATGTTGAAAATAGAGCTACCTTATGACCCAGCAATCGCACTACTGGGTATTTACCCTAAAGATAAAAACGTAGTGATCCGAAGGGGCACGTGCACCCGAATGTTTATAGCAGCAATGTCCACAATAGCCAAGTTATGGAAAGAACCTAGATGTCCATCAACAGATGAATGGATAAAGAAAAAGTGGTATATATATATACAATGGAATACTATGCAGCCATCAAAAGAAATGAAATCTTGCCATTTGCGATGACATGGATGGAACTAGAGGGTATCATGCTTAGCAAAATAAGTCAATTGGAGAAAGACAACTATCATATGGTCTCCCTGATATGAAGAAGTGGAGATGCAACAGAGGGGGCAGGTTAAGGGGGTAGGAAAAGAATAAATGAAACAAGATGGGATTGGGAGGGAGACAAACCAAAAGAGACTCTTAATGTTATAAAACAAACTGAGGGGGGTGGGGAGGGAGGGGTGTCAGGAGAGGGTGGTGGGGTTACATTATATGTTTATAAAAAAATTAAAAAATTTTAAAAAATACATGTGTAAATTCAGAGTTTAAGTCATCCAAAGTACAAAACCTGTTAAGATATAATAAGGCAAACAGGGTCTTAGGGAACCCTAATAAAGCATGCCTGGATGCAGAGGTATATAAGGAAAACATTACTTCTGTCTCTGAGACTACCACTAATTAATTTCAACATTTAATATGGTGAGAAGCCAAGGCGTGAAATCCATGCAGACACCTTTCTACAACTTCTATCAGATTGTTTGGCACTAGTGGGAAGAATGACTAACATTTATTATACAAGAGTTCTATACTGAATACTCACATAAATCAAATAGTTGGCAGCCCTTCTGAGAAATGCTGCTTAATTTTTTTCCTAGAGGGGCACCTGCATGGCTCAGTGGGTTAAGCATTTGCCTTCTGCTTGGGTTGTGGTTCTCTGGTCTGGTCCTGGGATCCAGCCCCAGGTTGGGTCGGGCTCCCTGCTCAGTGGGGAGTCTGCTTCTCCCTCTCCCTCTGCCCCTCCTCCCAGTTCATGCTTGTATACTCTTCTCTCTCTGTCTCAAAAAAATAGTCTTAAAAAAAAAAAAGTCAGGTTTAAAAAAAAAAAACCTTTTCCTGGGGGAAAAAAGGAAACTACTCATAGTTACCTTTTTTAACTGAAAGAAAATATAGCAACATCATAGGTTGTTATAGATTTATTTGTGGACTCTATGACATTTAAATGTGGTTTTTTTCTGAAATGCAACAATTTTAAAGTAGCTATTTGTTTTACGATCCATAAGTTTTGCCATTTAATACATGGTGGTGTAAGTTTGCAGCTCTCAGCCTGATCAGCATGAAGAACACAAAGTGACTATGAGTTTTGGAATTGTGAGTTTATTGTGGTGTTCAATGCCTTTTTATTTTTCAACAGGGAAACAAGCTAATTTGCTTTTTTCCAGTAGGACAGTGGCTTGTAAGGAATGCCTCTTCATAAACAAATGCCATTCAACACTAGCAGTCTAAGTCATAAAGTCTGGAAAGGCCTTAGGAGGGACTGAATGCTAGATTTTCGTGCAAGGTATGGGTGGTCAATTTTTCCTAAGGGAATACTCATTCAAAGTTAGCATGATAGGAAATGACAAATCCATAAGATACGGTGGTATAGGAAACCAATTCTTTTAATGTTTCACTGACTTACAACATGCCACCCAAGGGTTCATTGTATTTTGAAATTTGGTTTGCTCAGCTATAAGAGACAAATGGAAATAAACCAGACAAATCTCCTTAATGTATTCAGTGGTCTTGTCTAATTCAGAGCTTTTCCTCTTTTGTTATGATAAAATTACTTTGCAACATTTTCCTAAGCAATCCAGCCAGTATCTAACCAATACACTAGTTCTATTCATTAAGAGGCTTACCTGTCTTGAATAAGTAACTTCATCAAGTCTTGCATTTTTCTCCTTGCTTCCTCTCACCACTTCTCCCACATTAGGGAACAAATTATTCTTCGTAATAGAACGCCAATTTGCAAATGCGTTCTTTCTATCTATACAATCTATACATGTACGGCTTATCATTTATATCCTAGTTATCCCACTACCATTTTCTCATTCCTGCCATGGTTTATTCTCTCTTCTCTGGTCACACTGCAATGTGTCATATGGGGAACACAAAGCTGAAGTGGCTCAGTTTATAGGCCATGAAATTTTGATGACAGTTAAGTTAATTTCGCATGAAGATCAAGGAGCCAAAGCTGCAAAAGTCTTTTTTTTTTAAAGATGTATTTATTTATTTATTTGACAGAGAGAGAGAGATCATAAGTAGGCAGAGAGGCAGGCAGAGGGAGAGGGGGAAGCAGGCTCCCTGCTGAGCAGAGAGCCCGATGCGGGGCTGGATCCCTGGACCCTGAGATCATGACCTGAGCCGAAGGCAGTGGCTTAAACCACTGAGCCACCCAGGCGCCCCTGCAAAAGTCATTATTAGAAAACAACTTTTCAAGTGGAAGATTACTGTCTGGTTTAACTGGGCCTAGCCCTTTGCCTGTGATTATTTCAAATTGCATTATTCATAGCATACTTCCTGTTCATGACAATGTTTTCTTTTCCAAAACCTTTATAGTTTAAAAATGACAGCTTTTGTATGATTGATTTGTCTATTCGGTCATAAAAAATAATATGGCTCTGTAAAATAAAGTCTGGATCTAACTAGATAAATAAGCAGGTGAAAAGCTGGCATTTTTCTTTTCATAATTAACAAGTTCTGTTTTCCAAATGCCCATAGGCTCCTGACTTTCGGAAAGGCTGTGTATTGTGTCAGTCAGTCTAAGAGAACCAGTTAGCAATTCCAGCATCGTGCAATTAGCACAATGAAATTATAGACATTCAGTCGTTCTTGAATTCATTCACAAAAATTTTGGTCATAAAATGGCAAAAGAAATGCAGTTTCTGCCCTCAGGGCCACATCACCCTCGTGGGGAAGAAAATTTTTTCACCTATTACATAACAAAAAAGTTATAGGTATCTATTGCTGTGTAAAAATTACTTCAAAATCTGGTGAGTTAAAAATAAATACGTAATATTTCATAGTTTCTATGGCTAAGGAATTTAGAAAGAGCTTAGCTACGTGGTTTTGACTCAGAGTCCTTCATGAGGATGGGTAAAGATGTCAGCCAGGTCTGTAGTCATTTGTTAGGTTAATTGGAGATTCTTGTTTGCCTCAGACAATCCTGGCTATGCCCCTGTTCATGGCATAATTATAATTAGCATTCCTTCTCATTTTCAAAAGTACCCTGGATTGTATAATACATTCATCACTGAGCTAATCAGGAAGCCATATCCAGAGCACAGTGCTCCGAATACAAAAAAATATGTGCCATATCAATTTCTTAGCCTCTCACTCCCTCCTCACCCCCAACACCTACAGAGTAGCTCTCCTTCCTTCCTGCTTTCAAGTTCCCAGCAGTCTCATCTTCCCAGCAGTTCTGAGAACCTCCAATGTTCATTTAATAAATTTCCATTTGCTTAAGTTAACCCAAGTAAAGTTCTATTGCTTGCAACTAAAGAATCCTAAACTGGTATGCCCATGTTACAGTGATTTTGCTTTATACCTAGAGCAGCATACATTTAGGGAAAGGTTTTATACCTATTGAGTTGAGCGGAGGAATGATATGTGTATTTTAAAGCAGCTGCTTGGTTGCTACAGGGCAGAGAATTAGAAAGAATAAGATTGGAAATGAGAACCTAGTTAGGAGCTGTTGCAGTGGTCTGCCTGAAGCCAGATGATGCTTGCTGTAGACCAGGATATGGCTTATGAAGGCAGAAAGATGTAATGGATTCAGGGGATTTAATAGGTGAAACCAACAAGTCAGTGGCAAAATAAATATAGAAAGAAAAAGAGACAAATAATAACAAAGATACCTTCGTTTTTGGCTTGTCTAGGACATGGATGACAAGTTTGTTACCTCTACCTGTAACAGAAAACATATGAAGAGAATGAGATATTTGAGCATGAGGTTTCTTTGAGACATTCTAGAAGGGAAATTGAGTAGCCAGTTGAATACACAAGGGGAAGCACTGGGAAGTAGCCTCAACTAGAGAGATGTTTGCATGGTATCTTCCTACAGATAGTTGCCAAAGAGCCATGGATGGGACAGGATCGCCTAAATCAGCGCCTAACCCTGGCTGTACATTGGAATCACCTGAGGAGGTGTTTTTTACAAAAGTTGCCGTCTGGGCCCAGAGATTCTGATTAATTGGTTGTGGTGAGACTACTGTATTTAAACACCTCCGCATGAGTCAAGGTTGGAACATAAAAAATGAAATAGAGGGCAGAAAAACAACAGAAAAAAATGAACAAAACTAAGAGTTGGTTTTTCTAAAAGATTAATAAAATTGTCAAAACTTTAGCTACGCAAACCATGAAAAAAGAGACAAGACCAAAACCAGTGAAATTATAGAGAGGAGACATTACCTGTGATCCTAAGAGACAACTATGAACAACAACACACCAATAAACTGGAAAACCTACAAGAAATATTCAGGCATATCTTGTTCTATTGTGCTTAGCAGACAAGATTTTTAATATATTAAAAGTTTGTGGCAATCCTGCATCAAACAACTCTATTGGCAATATTTTTCCAACAGCATTTGCTCACTTTGTGTCTCCATGACACTTTTTGGTAATTCCTTTAAAGATTTTATTTATTTATTTGACAGACAGAGATCACAAGTAGGCAGAGAGGCAGGCGGGGGGTAGGGGGAAGCAGGTTCCCTGCCGAGCAGAGAACCCGATGCAGGGCTCGATCCAAGAACCCTGAGATCATGACCTGAGCTGAAAACAGAGGCTTTAACCAACTGAGCCACTTTTCGGTAATTCTTACAGTAATCTGTGATCAGTGATAATGACTCAGTGAAAACTCAGATAATGATAGCATTTTTTAGCAATAAAGTCTTTATTCTTTTAAAAATTTTATTTATTTGAGAGAGAGAGCACGAGTGTGGGGGGAGAGGGACAAGCAGACTCTCCACTGAGCAAGGAGCCCAATGTGAGGCTCCATCCCAGGACGCTGAGATCACAACCTTAGCTGAAGTCAGACACTTTACTGACCGAACCACCGAGGCACTCCAGCAAAAAGGTCTTTAAATTAAGGTAGGCACATTGTTTTTTTAGACATAATGCTACTTCACACTTAATAGAATACAGTGTAGTATAAACCTAACTTTTATATGCAGTGGGAAACCAAAAATTTCATTTGACTTGTTTTTTTTGTGTGTGTGTGATTTTCACTTTTATTCAAGTATCTGGAACCAAACCCACAGTATCTCCAAGTTATGCCTCTATGTCCAGACTGAATCATGAAAAAGAAATCTGAGCACACCAGTAAAGATTAAAGAGATTGAATAAGTAATCAAAAATCTCTCAACAAAGAAAAGGCTAGCACCAGAAAGCTTCACTGGTGAATTTTATCAAACATTAAAAAAATACACACAATAAAACAAACCTAAAACCACCAATCCTTCTCAAAGTATTCCAAAAAAACCTGAGAGGAGGGAACACTCCCAAACTTGTTCTATGAGGTCCACATTTCCCTAATACCAAAAAGCCAAGTAATGACATTAGAAGAAAATTGCAGGCCAATATCTCTGATGAACATAAATACAAAAATTTTCAGTACCAGCAAATCAAATTCTGTAAGACATCATATGATCATTGCAACAGATACAGAAAAAGCATTTGACTAAAGTCCACATCCTTTCAGAATAAAAAGTCTCAACAAATTAGGTATGGAAGAAATGTACCTCAATATAATAAAGGTCATATATGATAAGCCACAGCTAACATCACAGAAAAAGATGGAAGGTTGAGAGTTTCTCCTCTAAGATCAAGAACAATTCAAGGGTGCCCACTTTTACCAGTCCTATTCAAAAAAGTACAAGAAATCCTACCAATGATAATCAGGCAAGAAAAAGAAATAAAAGGAACTGGAAAGAAGTCAGTCTCTGTTTGCAGAGGACCTGATTTTACATATAGAAAAACTTTAAGACTCCACTTAAAAACTGTTAAATCTAATCAGCAAACTCAGTAAAGTTTCAGGATACAAAATCAACATACAAAAATAAAACATTTCTCAGGGCACCTGGCTGGCTCAGGTGGAACATGCGACTCTTGATCTGGGGGGTTGTGAGTTTGAGCCCTAAGTTGGGTGTAGAGATTACCTAGATCTTAAAAAAATTAAAAAAGTAAAAATAAATGTCTCTATATTAACAATGAATTATCTGAAAAAGAAATACAGAAAACAATCAATTACAATAGCATCAGAAATAATACTTAAGAATAAATCTAACCAAGGAGGTCAAAGATCTACAGTAAAAACTCAAAGACACTGAGCAAAGAAAGTGAAGATGACACAAATAAATGTAAAGATATCCCATATCCACAGATGAGAATAATATTGTCAAAACGTTCATACTACCCAAAGCCATCTAGAGACTCAATGCAATCCCTATCAGGATCCCAATGACATTTTTTTAAAGAAATAGGAAAAATAATCCTCAAGTTTATCTAGAGCCTCAAAAGATTATAAAGAGCCAAAGCCATCCTAAAAAACAAGGACAAAGCTGGAGGTATCACACTTTCTGATTACAAACTATATTACAAAGCTATCATAAATCAAAACAATACGGTACTGGCTTAAAAACTGACACAGAACAATTAAACAGAATTGAACTGAAAAATAAACCCATGCATATACTGTCAGGTAATATTCAACAAGGAAGCTGAGAACAGTCAATGGGGTAAAAATAAGTCTCCTCAATAAACAGTGTTGGGAAAATTGGATTTTCACATGTAAAAAAATATAACTAGACTCTCACCTTACACGACTCATAAATATTACCTCCAAATGAATTAAAGGCTTAAATGTAAAACCTGAAACCATAAATATCCTCAGAGAAAACAGAGGTGAAAAGCTTCTTGACATGGGTCTTGGCAATACATTTTTGGATATGACACCTAAAACATAAGCAACTAAATCAAAACACTAAGTGGGACCACATCAAACTAAAAAGCTTCTGCACAGCAGAAAGAAACCATCAACAAAGTAAAAGGATAATCTATGGAATAGGAAAAAAACATTTGCAAACCATCCATCTGTTAAGAGTTAATATCCAAAGTATACAGTGAACTAATAATGATTCAATACCCAAAAATCCCCAAATAACCCCAAATTTGAAAAGTGGCAAGGAAGCTAAGGAGACATTTTTCTAAAGAAAATATTTGTGTGGTTTTGAACTGAATTTCTCTGATGGCTAACATCAAAAACTAATGATGTATTGGATGGTGACTAACATAACACAGTAAAATATATATATATATTTGAATATTTGTATATATTCAAATGACCAACAGGTACACGAAGTGGTGCTCAACATCACTACTTATTAGGGAAGTAAAAATCACAACCACAGTGAGATATCACCTCATACCTGTGAGAATAGCTATCATTAAAAAGACAAGAGAAAACAGTTACTGGTGAGCATGTGGAGAACAGGGAACCCTTGTGCACTGTTGGTGGGAATGTAAATTGGTACAACCATATGGAAAACAGTATGGAGGATCCTCAAAAAACTTAAAAATAACACTACCTTATGATCCAGCAATTCCACTACAGGGTATATGTCCAAAGGAAATGAAATCACCCCACGTTATTTGGTAAAACTGAGTATTTTTTCACCCCATGTTCAGTGCAGCATTATTGACAAAGCCAAAACATGAACAACCTGGGCTTCCATTGGTAGAGGAATGAATAAAAAAAGTGTGGTGTATATGGTAACATATGGTGTATCTCTCTCTCTCTCTCTCTCTCTCTCTCACTCACACACACACACACACACACACACACACACACACAGAGTTCAGCCATAAAAAGAAGGAAATCCTGCCAGTTGTGACAACATGCATGGACATTATGGGCACTGTAACTAAGTGAAATAGGTCAGACCAAGACAAATACTACGTGACCTCATTTATATGTGCAATCTAAAGAAACTAAAATTGTTGAAACAGGGGTCAGATTTCTGGTTGCCAGAGGAGGCAGGAGCAAGTTAGGGATGGAGGAATTGTGTAAAGAGAATCAAAAGGTACAAACTTCCAGTTACTAGATAAATAAGTTCTGGGGGTATAATGTACAACATGACAACTATAGCTAAAAAATACTCTTTTTATTTTTAAAGTTGCTCTGAGTAAATCTCAAATATCAGATCATAAGGAAAAAATAGTTTGTTACAATGTGAGTTGAGAGATGTTAGTAAGTTTATTGTGGTTATCATTTCACAATGTGTGCATATTTCAAATCTTCACATTGTACACCTTAAACTCACACAAATGCTGTATGTCAGGTATATCTCAACACTATAAAAAAGCCCTCTACAAGATTTTCATAATCATTCAGTGTTGAGAACTTGTATATATTATACAAAATGAGAATAGAGGGCTAAGAGTGAATCTTGAAAAGCTTCAACATTTACTGGCAAGTGAAGATGAGCTGGCAAATGAGACAGAAAATAACCAGATAGGAATGTACTAAAAGGAGGAGTTAATATGAAAACCTGAAAATCAAAGTATGGCTGTTTCAATGGGGAAAAATACTCAGTTTTACCAAATAAGCACTTAGAGGTATGCTCAGATGATAACTAAGAAATATCATAAATAATACAATGTTGACCTTTTGAAGAGTTTACTGATATTACAGAGGATGGAACTGAGTTAGTTTAAAAGTCAATGGAATGTGTTCAACTTACAGAAAGAAAAAAGTCAAATATGCAACATAGGGACAAATACAAGAGAGCTCCCGAAAAAATAAATGAGGCGCCTGAAAATTGGGGATCTTAGTAAGATCCTAAGAACAAGTGGAGGTCTTAGCCTTAAATAAGGACATCTTCTCCATGAATCCAATGGGGAAAAATGGCTAAGAGCAAATACCAGTGGCTCTATTTTGAACTGAAAAGATAATTCAGTTCCACTCTGGTAACATACTTTTTCTCTGAAGTAGAAGGCAAGGTACGGGTAAACAATAAGGTGAAATGGATATGTGGCAGGCAAACGTTTGTGGAATAGCAGCAAACTTCTGGTGCAGTTGTTATGGAAAGCAAGGGAGTAAACTGATTGGAGAAACTGAGTAAAACTTCCAAGCAATGTGGAGGATCCTTTTAAGAATACTTACCATTAATTTACAGAGAAACAAGTACAAGAACCAAGTTTATCCAAGAATGGATTTTTTTATCCAGATAGAAACAACAAATAACAGGAGGGCAAGTGAGTTCCATATAGTAATGGAATTGAGTTATAGAAATGATGTGCCATGAAATCCAAGTTGGATGAGGAGAAAAAAAAAGACTGATGGGAGTGCCTGGGTGGCTCAGTTGGTTGAGCCTTCAACTCTTGATTTCGGCTCACATCATGATCTCAAGATCATTAGATCAAGCCCGGAGTGGGCTCTCTGCTGAGCAGGGAGTTTGCTTGGAATTCCTCCTCCTCCTCTCTCTCTCTCTCTCTCTCTCTCTCTCTCTCTCGCTCACTGTCCGACCCCCCACCCCCGCTCTCTTGCCCTTCCCCCTGCCCTTCTGCCTGCTTGCACTCACACTCCTTAAATAAACAAACAAACAGACAAAATCTTTAAAAAAGAAAAAGACTGACAGATTGGGAAAAAAAGAGAAGCCTGGATAGGGTTAAAGAATAGGCAAGGTCTGCATACAGTGCTGTAAGCAGCCAAACTGCTCATCAGTCAGCCACTAAATATGTGTGATGTTCCTATGAAGCTCTTACTTACCAGCCTTGCTGTAAGAACTACATACAAAACATCCCATCCTGAAAGGGACAGTTCAGGGTCGGTCCAGGAAAGAAGAAATCAGAAGGCATCCTAAGACCTGCTACCTCTACAAGTAATCTGAGGCATCGCTAAATCGGAGCCTGTAAGACCCAGCATAGCTTTGGAGTTTCTTAGCTATTTTTCCTGAATCGTTAGACTCAAGAAACACATGTGAATCTAGGAAAAGGCAGATCTATCACTAGTTGATAAATGTTTTCACATTTTTCATTTGCCACTTATAATACTAGGTGTTAGAAATCGTAAAGCTGACACAACAGAAGTGGTTCTTTTCTTTATGAGGTCCAACAAATACTTGGAAAGACATATTAAATAATCACTAATATTCAAGCAAGTAAGCTGTGCCAAAGGCTATAGTAAAAAAGGATGTACCATCAGGAGATATTTAGGAATATTTGATATTTATTAGCCCTGGACCAGTAGGAGGAGGTGATAGGAAGAATTCATCAAAGACACCCAGATTTGGAGATTAAGCAACATGGTGGTGTGGGTGGAATTTACTAAGAAAATCGAAAGGAGGAGGCAGTTTGGGAAAAGGAAGTGTGAATTTAGTTTCAAACATCTTACATTTGAGATGCTTATTAAACAACCTAGTGCAGATACATAGTAAACAGTTGGATAAAAGGATCTAAAGCTTAGAAGGATGATCTGGGCTGGAAAAAGATTTTCTCCTAGGTGTCATTTTGCTCAAAGGAGTCCCAGATATAACCACTGCTGCCAACAATGTATATTTGATGAAGGCATTGTAGGCAAAGAAGAAGAGATCCACTCCCAGAATTCCCTTCACCACATACCAGCCCAATTCAATTACCAAACTTGTTCTTAAAAGAAAAAATTACAACAGGCAACAGATACCTTCAATACTTCTCCACGCATTACCACGGTAATCTTTCTAAAGCATAGGTTTATGATGTTACCTTCCCTCTGATCCACAAGATAAAAAGCAAGCTCTATATGTGGGGTTCAAGATCTCTTATCACCTGGCTTCATTTTCTTCTACGCTCTCTCAAAATCTCCAGGATCCATTCCACGCCACATGCTTTTTTTTTTTTTTCCCTACAACCACATCAATCTCCAGGCAGTCCATTTAACAGCCTTGCTGGCTCATGCTTCTGTACCTTGATCACACCAGTACTTCTTCCTGAAATATCTTTTATCCTCTTGTGCCTGCATAATGCCCAGTCTTCTCTCAAGATCCTGTTTCATATATTCACTCATTCAAAAACCAGTTTGAACCAAATGTTCTATAAGTTCTGTGGCATATAAAGCTATATACAAGAAAGGTATTTTCTACCCATACTATGCTGTATGCACTGTATCAGAATAAGACACACAAAAGGGGTGTGCTATGGACTTCATTTTTTCCACACTGGCAGATGGTAAAAAATTACTCCATAACATGCTCAGTAATTTGCTTTTTTGGCATATATATTCCAGATCTCTTATCCTTGCCTTTTTTTTTAAAGATTTTATTTATTTATTTGATAGACAGAGATCACAAGTAGGCAGAGAGGCAGAGAGAGAGAGGAGGAAGCAGGCTGTCCGCAGAGCAGAGAGCCTGATGCGGGGCTCGATCCCAGGATCCTGGGATCATGACCTGAGCCGAAGGCAGCGGCTTTAACCCACTGAGCCACCCAGGCGCCCCCTTGCCTTATTTTTTCTAAGTTTTTGGCTCATGCTGTTCTGACCAGGTATTGCATAGTATTTTACCAGATCATTTAATCTTATTATTCTTTTTTTTTTAAAGATATTTATTTATTTATTTATTTCAGAGAGAGTGAGAGAGAACATGAGAAGGGAGAAGGTCAGAGGGAGAAGCAGACTCTCCGTGGAGCTGGGAGCCAGATGCGGGACTAGATCCCGGGACTCCGGGATCATGACCTGAGCTGAAGGCAGTTGCTTAACCAACTGAGCCACCCAGGCACCCTTATTATTCATTTTTTAATTACTCAAAGTCCACTCTGATTGCTATGAAAGTTTGTTGGTTCCAACAGAACACCTAAAATGCCTACCATTACTTATCTCTAGGTGGCCTTTTTTTCCTGTTTGCAAGACTTCACTGACTCATCCCTTTCTCAGTCTCTCCTTCAGTGTGTGTGTGTGTGTGTGTGTGTGTGTGTGTGTGTGTGTGTGTGTGTGTGTGTGTGTGTACACACATACATGAGCATACATACATCTGTCCCTCTTCTAAGTATTCTGAGTTATTTCCTCAATGGACATAAACAAAAACCACATACACTTCCATTTAACACAATAGCCCAAGATTTCCTGTGTAACCATTCAATGACCTGTCAGCTATAACCTCATAGGGGCCACCACGTTCCTTATCTCCCAGTTAGACCAGCCTTATCAGTGTTGACTAACACAACACACCTACCCCTACACTCTTCACTCAATATATTGGCCATGGACACACTATGTGTTCTACTTCCTGGCATCAACTATTGGAATCTGCACTCACTTTAGAGGATTCTACCTCAGCATACCAGCTGTGGACAAAAGCAACTGTAAATCTATTTTGAAAGATTAGGAAAGGTTATTTATCTCTTCATTGCTTGAAAAACCCTGAACTGTCTAATAAATAAGGTATCTGAAATGAAACAAAGACAGTATTATTCAAGCACAATAAGTCTCCAATCTCTGTATGTCATCATATTGGCTTTTAGAAATTTTAGCAACATTTGTCTTTCAGTGATTTTGACATCTCTTTGAAGGTGTTTGGAAATGAAATTACTACAGAGCTGAACATACAGAACTTGCTTATAGACAGGAGTTCCTCCTTCCAATTTAGTTATGCAAACAACCAAAGAAATGGCAGTGACAGTAAATTATAAACATAGGTCATTTGAGGAAGGGGAGAGTGACAAATTTGAAGGTCAAAATGTGGCCCTTTCTAGGTGAGAGGTAGACTGGAGCCTGGGTGGTTCAGTCTGTTAAGCGTCGGACTCTTGATTTCAGCTCAGCTGATGATTTCAGGGTTGTGACATTGAGCCCTCAATTGTGCTCCATGCTCAGTGAGGAGTCCACTTGAGATTCTCTCTCCCCCTCTGCCCCTTCCTCCCTGCCACCACACACTCTCATGCATGTTCTCTGGAATGAATAAAATCTTTAAAAAAACCTAAGGCTAATTAATTAGTTAGAACAGATGGTACTGTGTCCAATGCCATGGAATTAATCCACTGTGATGAGGATAAATTTTACTGTTTCAAAATTGCAATATGCATTGAGTGAGCCATCTTGAAATTACATATCTTTGATCATATGAACCTGGATAGGACTGTTCAAATTATCTAAATCTAAGTCATTCTTGCTGGACTGGGAAAATGCTCCAAGGTACATCCTTCTCAATATGGTACTATTAATATAAGAGAGTGAAATAAATTAAAAACTGGTCTATCTATACTTAAGGTGGTCATTTTATGTCAGCAAAAAAAATAAGTATAGACCCAAGATAGAAAAATACTTATTATACCATGTGAAGTCACAGTCACAAAAACTGAGCATATATTATGATTAGTTATTTCTCAATTATCTATATATTCAGATAAAAACGTAAAAGGCATGTACAAATATAAAAATAAGTTCGAGTGTTAGGGAGGGAGGAAAGTATGGGTGATTATCCTCTATTTTCTGAAATGTTACAATACTATTAACTTTATCTGTATAAAAGTAAGTAAAGCAGGGCAGACTGATGGGGCGTCAGAGGCAGTGTCTTTATGTATCATAGACAGTATTTTATTATTGCCCAGGGAAGCAATTCTGCCATTTTATTTCCTTCTAAAATTTATGTTAATTAAAAAGGGAGAGTGATTCTCAACATTCCAAGACCAAATAAATGTCAGCTCAGCATTTGTGGAAAATGCTAAGACTAGAGGACAACGATGAATTAGCCTAATTCAGAGACTAATAACATTATAGAGTGGACTGTCATCTTGGTGCTCACATGTAATGTGTCTCAGAGGAGCAAATGTGGATAGGTGCAGTGGAGGATTTCTACCTCATTACCAAAATGGCTGAGGTGTTGGTGATGGTTTATAATCAGAGACCCAGATTTTATTGGCTTCAACTATCAAGAGTGGCAAGGGAAAACAAAAAGCTCACTAGTAGGAAACACTTTCAATTGATAAATGCAAGACTGACAGCACTGAAAATGCAGAATCTAGGTTCTTGTGGAAAGACCAAAAAAAAAAAATGATGGGAAGATGAACACAAAATTCTACTTTTTATAGTCTACATATACTTAATATAATAGAATGCATACAGCTGTAGTGGTAAATCAGTAGAACTGTGTTCCTCTCCATACTTGATATTTTATTTTCAGAAAGCCTTTAAAATCCTAAACTAATACCACAAAAACTTATGCTTTATAATTATAGTGATAACTAAATTTTATAAGAATTTATAGCATTTGAAACATATTCATTCATTTTATCCCGTGTGACCATTTCATAAATTCTTTGAGGACATACTACATGAGAGGAAGAACTGAGCCTACCAGCCACTCACCTACAAAGTGGCAGAGTCCAAACTTAAATTCAAGGAATTTGACTGCAGGCCACCGGTAAGTCTTGCTTCCTCTCACCAGAAACACTAAAATGATTAGGGAAGAAAACTAGTATCCAGCAAAATTGGTATTTAAGATCTGGCTTTCACTTTCTTCTCTGCTCCCCACCTATCCAGAATTCCTATACTCTCTGTGCGACTTCTCCCTCTCTAAGGGACTAAAATTCATTCACACTAATGTGGTAGCAAAATACAGACTGTCCCATAAGTTTGCCTCTGCACTGGTAATGCTAGGTGAGAGCATTCTTAAAAACAATGACATGAATGAGTGGTGGAATTTCCAGACCTGCTAAAAACAAAGGAAAAGAAATATTGGGGGGCCTTCCAATCATACAACTGCAGGACCATTTATTCTACTTAACGAAGCTGATTCTGTACAGCATTCTCATCAATTTGGGATGCCAGCTGTGGTGAAGTACAAAGAGGAAAATAAGGTTCAGCTCCACCACATACAAGCCGTGCGGATGCCAGCTGTGGTGAAGTACAAAGAGGAAAATAAGGTTCAGCTCCACCACATACAAGCCGTGCGGGCAAGGATAAACAAAATCAAATGACTCTGACCTTCCATTTCCTCATCTGAAGAATGGAAGTTTTTATTTACAGTGTTAGAGTGAAGATAAAATGAGATAAAACTTAATTTCAAGAAAGGGGTGATCATTATTCTTAATATTTTCAGTGAGCTCTTTTTAGAGGCTTTTATCCTCTACAATCAAGTTACTTCCTCCAGCAATGCTGTTATTCTAGAAGCAGCCTCAGAAATTTTATAATTTACCGTTAGCATAACAAAGAAAGTAACTCATCTAATGTAATAAATGTGTTACCAAATCCATTTTTATAACTTTGCAAATTAGCTAGGAATCTTGGGAGTTAGCATGACTTCAAGACATTCAAAACATAGTTATGGTTTTATGTGTATGGTTTCTTAATCAAAGAAGGGACCTCGCATATTTAGAATAGCATACGCTGCTATTGCTTTAGACAGAGATACGTAGATATGTTTCTGGATCATATACACATGCAACTTCTGAAGCATAAACCCATCAAGCTTATTAATCACTGGGGCAAATGGGATGGAATTATCATGTCTTAACAGTCCTTAGAGCACACATCTAGGAATCTGTCTTTCAATGTTAATATTCTGCAACTTTGACCCTACGTATTCACCTGTCTGTAGAGTGTAGCTTTGAGGAGATTTAGGAGGCTAGAATGTAAGTTCTTTTTTCTCCTGACCAGCCTAAGACTGTTAGCCTGAGGCAAACAAAGATTTAAGTGTCCAACTACCACATACATAAAAAATAGCAATAACTCTTAAAGCTATTCTCATTTTTATCCTATCTTCACTTCAAGTCACGTGATTCTTTTCAGCTAACTAAAAGTGATGTCCTATGAAGATGGGACACACCGGTACCTTTGAAATTTGGGAGATGAGTGAATTAGGTCCAAAATGTAGGAAGGACATAATAATAATAATAAATAATATTATATTATAATATATATAATATGCAGTAATATATTATATATAAAGATATAATAATATGATAATAACACTAATAAGAGTTGGTATATTATGAGCGTTTCACATTAAGAGGACCGCAAAAAGGTTCCATTAAAGTTTGTGCTATGGAGTGTCGCTTTCCCACTCAGTATCTATTCCTTATTCTACCTTCCAAATGGTACCCTAATTTGTCTTCTTTCCCCTATATAGAGCCCATACGCCTCAGGGGTAGCTGTCCCCAGCCCAGGTCCTGAGATAGTCCTAACAGGACTACAAGTAGTGTAGCCTTCCTCCTCCCAAGTTACTGGTTCAAAAATAGGCACATGACTCATTGAGAGCCAATAGGATTTCCAATGAGAGGACTTTTGTTGGGGGGGGAGGTCTCCAGGTAAATCATTCTTCATTTTTCTGGGAGAGCTTTCAGAGGAACTCGTCCCTCTTTACCTTTGCACGTTTTCATATATAAATGTGATGCTCAGTCACAAGAAATCAACACTCAGAAGGAAGCCGAGGGAATCACAGGGAAATGAAGCCAAAGCCACTAGACGAAGCATCCCAGAAGCCCACTTCACAGTTGCTTTTCTCCATGTTCGAGAAACTACATATTTGTGCTGTATACACCTGGTGGAGTGAAATTTTTTGTGGCTTGTCGCTCACGTAGCCCAAATGATAGGGAGCAAAAGATAAAATGTTGTGTTGTGTGGGTCCCACAGCCACCGTGCTCTGAGCAGGCATCTTTAAAAAAATCACAGGCATCTACACCATCTGTCACTTGTTATAAGTAAAAGCTAGACAAAGAAAAGACATGTGAGTGTCCAAGGCATTGCTGTGCAGCCGACAAAATCTAGGTTGAAATATTCTTGTCTCTCTTCTCCTGACACTTTCTTTCCCCTGGAATGTCTTTTTTTTCCACCATTAAGATCATCTATAAACTGGGTAAATGTTCTACAAAAATGTCACTTTCATTTTGCCATAATTTCAATACATAATTATTCATCCATTGAAGAAAAACAATCCATTTTGGAAAATTAATTATTGAGTGTATCAAGTGATTTCATTCTTAGGACCCATAATGTGAATTGGCTGGATCATAATTAATGCTTTCTAGCATGATTCTTATAAAGGTGTCTTTCCAATCAGATCTGACAGCCTACTCGCCCAATTTGGCTCTTATGCCTTCAAGATCTTAATAAAATAAAAATGAACTTGAAAGTTGTTCCAAATAGGAATGTAGAATTAAATACTGTGTTCCTGATATCTACTATTTTTACTTACCTAATATTGCTAATGTCCTATCAGAAAAAAAAAATAGATTTTTAAGTCATCTTTGCCCACATTGCTCTACAATGACTCCTTCCTGAAGAACCAGTGAATGGGACAACCTTTACACAACTGCATTTTGCACTCTCTATCCTACACCTTTTCACTGTTATACATGTATAGATTTATTTTTATAGTAAAAGCACACTTATAATGGTTGGATTAAATATTTTGAAGCCAAAGTATAGTATATAGTATAATAAATATACAGGATTCTATCTTGGCCCACATCTAGTGGACTTTAATTATTAAAGTATTTAAACTGATTACAAGATAGGATTTCTGAGTAGATGACACTCTCCAGTCAGAGCAAACTATTTGGGAAAAGACAAGCAATGTCTCTTCATAGATCTGTAATTCATAAATGAAGTTTAACTTTATATAAATGCTTGCTATTAAAATTTTACAATTCACTCCCAGGACCCAAAGTTGGGAGCCTACATTTGAAGCCTCTTCATTTAGAGCCTTTAGAAGAAATTCCCTGTGCTATTACAGTTTCTACCCCTCTAGTCAGCTCTTCACATTGCCCATGTGAGTCTATGTTAAGGTTCTGGTGACCCCATCTGCCACCTGGCCCCCAATAACAATTTCTCTCAACCCGTCATGGCAGGCTGCATTCGTCTGGCTGCCTGTTGCAGGTAGGGACATTCTCTTCCATCACATTAAGATACTGGTGCTCCCAGGGGTTAACAGAAAAGTGTAAACTCATAAGGACATCCCAAGACAGGTCCTATCTTTATAATGCAGGAACTTAAAACAAGTAGAAGATATGCATCGCCAGAAACCAGTGCCATCTTTAGGGCAATAACAAGACCATATTGGTCTTAAGCAACGTTTAACAGTAAAAGGGACAAAGAATCAGTAACCCTCCTCGTGTTTGCATTCAGCTTTCACTCTCAAATTGCATCATGTTGCAGACATGCTCAGAGACCCACTGACTCAACCATGAGAGTGAGCTAGGGAAGGAAAGGTGACTGATAAAATTACAATACAAACCTTGGGATTTAATTTATTTGATTTCCATGTCTGAAAGCCCCAAGTTAGTGTCCACAAACAGGGGCCCCATTCCGGATGATTTCAGTGTTTAAGCCTTACATTCAAGGAAGAAAATCTGTTATTTAAAATTTAACTTTTCACCATGTAAGTGTTTAGCCTCCAGAGACACAAAACGTTAACTGTTGGGGTGCTGGTCGTCCTCTCTTTGCTAACTACTGCTATCAAGATGACTAACAGGAATTTTGGACTAAGGTAATTAAATTAATTTAAAGCAAGCGGGGTTGGAACGTGGGTACTGAAGACCTGCTGAATTGATACGATTTTAAACATGAGAGCTCTTTCAAAAGGAGAGCTTTATAAAGATATGAAATCACCCATTCTGTAAGACTTGAGTCAACTGCTAATATAAGAAATAGTAAAGGAATGGGGCTCAAGCAGGATCCTGAGACACTGCTCATCACATCGAGGAAATGAACCACCATGTTCTAGAGAATGCTAGTTGTACTGAACTGAACACTGTAAGCACTCTAAGATCAGATCATGGGAATTTGAAAAGCAAATGGCACCTACCCTTTAAGAAGTAATTGGGGGGGGGTGGTGTCAAAAAGATTTAGATAATTTGCTGAACCAAGAACATTTGCCTTTCCAGTAAAATCCCTAAATTGTCAAAATTGATTAGCATTAATGCAGAAACCCTAAAGAAAATATTTTCAGAGTTGTGAGATAAATCAAATTATATTCTCTGGCAAATAAGGTTTAGAAGGAATTATCTGGTGAAAAATGCCAGGAATTGTAAAAATAAGACTTATTTCCATTTGAATACAACTATGGGGAGGGTCGGGGGAGACATGTTTAAAAGACAAATGCTGGACACCTGCCACCTTTACAATACAAACGAATTCCCAAATACTTAACTGTCTAGATGTTTTATTTTTTTAAAGCATCCAGCGGTACCAAAACCTGTCAAAACACTGGATTTCATACCATACGCCTATTTTCCACAAACTGTAAAGTGGAAGTCCTTTCCACCCGCCTCAAGTCTTAGCTGAATTTAGACTATGGAGAAAGAAGCAAGGGAGGAGTTATAAATCACTGTTCTGTCAAGTCCAAGTCGAAAGGCAAACATGTAAATCGCCCTGAGGCTAAAAAAGATTCCTCCCCAAAGCAAAAGAAAGAATGTTTGCTTACACCTTTATAAATAAAGGTCTGTCAAGCTTGGAGGAAAATATACTCGTATCCATAGGGGTAGCCATGAAGCGAGTCCTGTGAATCTCCAATGTAATCTATTTCCACACAAAGGACATTCTCACCAGCTTCCTCCTGGGCTAGTAAATAATCACTAATCATCCCAGATGGTGTAAATCCAAACTTATCGCTGACAGATAATAAATCAAGGCATTCTGATATGTGCCATGCTATTACAGTTGCAGTGATTTCATATCGATGGGACATTCAAACTGCTAAGTAGCATAATTAGTTACAGATAATTCCAAGACATTAATCATGCTTGGGATAAATCCTTGAAACAAACATTGAAAATAGTCTCTATCACATACATGACCAAATGCCTGAAAGGGACTAATCTGATAACTAGGCTTGTAAGCGTGCAGGCATTTCAGATGAATGGTGCTTTCAAATACCCAGAATTGATATTCCACCACACAGCTGAGGAAATGAAGTACCCTCTCTCAAGTTTAGTTCCAATAAGACATTTCATTTTATATTCAAGAGAACTTGAATTTTATTCCATTATCTCTTTAAAAAAATAACAACTGTCCTTTGATGAAGGAATACAATACCCATCTCAGGAACAACTGTGAAGCCAGTCAGGTTAGTTTGGGGATCTTCTCCTAGTGCTTACCTCAGTATTTTAGCTTACTTCCACTCAACATGTCCTGTAAAGCTTCTCGAGGTCTTTTGACCTCAGGCCCTATTCAGGCCTATTTTCTCTGAAATCGACCTCTACTTGTTCACTTGCCTTAGTCTCCCTTCAGAGCTCACTCCTGTGTACTCTTCACTCAGAATCTCAGTCTTCACCAGCCACTCACAGCAACCAACCAAAGTATTAACAAGAGAGAACGATTTAATGAAAGCTATCTTTGGTACTAATATAACTGCATTTTCAACCATTAAGCTAGAAAATGAGCAGAGTTTAGGACGTGGTATAATGGTCTATGGGAACCCCAAAAATCATGATACATGAGCAACTAGCTTATGTCTGCAGCTGGTCATGAGGTAATGGGCCAGCCCAGTGTATGGGAGCTCCCCCCATGAGTTGCTGCAAGCATTCAAAAGCACTATGTGTGGAGAATGCCAGAGAGCACTTATATGTGTTTCCTCTAGATGTTCCATAAACTCAATACCAACCAAAACTCTAAATCTACTCTTCGCTGTTATGTAGCCTTTCGTTTAACTTATAGTGATTCTCCAACTCATAACATTTTAACTTCTGGGAAATTAAATCTGTTGATCTGTTCTTTCCTCTTCTTTTAACTGTGGTACATTAGGTAACTCTTATAAAACTCTTCCCCTCCCCTAAATTACTGGAAATAGTCCCTTGAGTTATTTTCTAGTAATTTTACTTTTTAAATAATATTTAAGTCTTCAGTTGATCTGGAGTGTATAGTGGCCATGGCATGAGCCCATTTCCAAACCTGTAGTATATTTTCCTAATGCCATTAATTTGAAATTTGTTCCAAATTCCATCAATAAAATATACTGTGAATCAATAAAAATATACTTTTAGGGACGCCTGGGTGGCTCAGTTGGTTAAGCGGCTGCCTTCGGCTCAGGTCATGATCCCAGCGTCCTGGGATCGAGTCCCACATCGGGCTCCTTGCTCGGCAGGGATCCTGCTTCTCCCTCTGCCTCTGCCTGCCTTTCTGTCTGCCTGTGCTCTCTCTCTCTCTCTAATAAATAAATAAAATCTTTAAAAAAAAAATATATATATATATATACTTTTATGATGGACTGTGTAGTTTTTTAAAAAAAGATTTTATTTATTTATTTGACAGACAGATCACAAGTAGGCAGAGAGGCAAGCAAAGAGAGAGGAGGAAGCAGGCTCCCTGCTGAGCAGAGAGTGGGGCTCGATTCCAGGACCCTGAGATCATGACCTGAGCCGAAGGCAGAGGCTTAACCCACTGAGCCACCCAGACGCCCCTGGACTGTGTAGCTTTTTAAACCAAATTTGCTCCATGTGTAAAAATGCCAGCAATATATAGATTGAACAGTGACAGTAAGAGAAAACTAATGATATGCCCTTTTAAAAATAAGTCTCTAGCTATAACATTACATACACATCTGTATAAATATTGAAAAAATTCTGAAGACATACATGTCAAACTGTTTGTGATTATATCTAAGGATCAGGATTTGGGATGGAGTACAATCTTCTTTATCCACCTCTTTATACTTATGTAATTTTTAAAATTTATAGTAAGCATATGTCTTTTGCATTTTAATGCAAATCTTGCAAACCCAAACAATTCTTTAACATTAACTAACTATATAAACTAAATATACTTTTGAAATCACTAAATGCATAAAACATTTGATAAGAACCTCCTCTTTCTTTGCTAGACTATGATTTGAACAAGAAATCCACCTTTACCGAGTTTAGCTTCAGAAGTTTTGGAGTTGTTATGACAGTTGGCCTACAGTGACTACTTACATACTATGTAAGAAAATAAGATATGTGTGTGAAAAGAGATCAAAGCAGTACAGCACTCTTGAGATTTAGGACTATAGCAATCAGATTAGGAAGAAAACCCCACAAGTGTTTTGTAAAAAGGATGGGATGGAACTGGTTAAGTTTCGTGGCATGTGGAGGAAGTGTGAGAGTAAAGTATAGAATCAGGAAAGTAAACATTAAATAGAGGAGTCTCCTTGGAGGATATTTTTATTAAGAAGCAGTTGCGTTAATTCTGAAACGTAAGTTAGAAGTTAATTACAGAGACTCCTCCATGTCAGCCCAAGGGTTTTGAACTTTGTCATGCAGAACAAGTATGACAAATAGGTATTATTTCTCATGTAAATGCTAATTGCTAGAGAGGGCTACTGTTCCACGAGGTTGAGAAAGATTCTCAGTTTCCAAATCAGTATCATTTAGAAATAACCTTCATGAGCAATTAGCAGGGTGTGACATGGGCTAACACGAAGGCACTGTCGTGTGCTGGGTAGTGCAAACCCCTCTGGAAGCAAGCTGGTTTTTGAGATGTGGAGAAATAGATCTGACAGTATTTCCCAAAAATAAATAGGACCTGATATGAGTGAGACAAGGAAGAGAGATGGCATAGCAAGAATTGGGGACACTTGAGGGAAAGGAGAAATCCAAAGTGAGCCAAAGGTTTTATGCCTGGAGTTCGAGAATGTTGGCAGCATTTTCAAAAATAGTTCATTTGAGGGACGCCTAAGTGGCTCAGTCGGTTAAGCCTCTGCCTTCGCTCAGGTCATGATCCCAGGGTCCTGGGATGGAGTTCCACATTGGGCTCCTTGTTCAGCAGGGAGTCTGCTTCTCTCTGCCCCCTCCCCACCCCCCACTTGTGCACCTGTACGCATGCTCTGACAAATTAATAAAATCTTTAGAAAAAAGTTAGCTTGGAAAAGAGTTCATTTTGGGGGAGAAGGTAATGGATTCATCTTTTTTGAGCTGGTGGCCATGTGGAAATGTCTTCTAAGAAGTTTGGGGTAGGATACTGAAAATGAAGAACAAAGGAAGCTCTTTTTTCCTTTCCTCTTCAAGAAGGCATATTGCTGGAACAGAAAAAAAAAAAATCATGACCTACTTAGAAATCATCCCAAATTTCAGTTCCAAGAAGGGGATGGCATAACAATCTACTGGGTAGAATAAAATAAGAAGTTGTATATTTCTCCCCCTCAAAAAAAACGATGCTTTAAAGGAGCACAGTTTTGCAGTACAGTGGTCATTCTTTTTCAACTTCACTACAAAAGTTAAAAATAAAGTATTCTGTAAGTTTTAAAGTTCA
>ML096441.1:0-49927 GCA_003697995.1 Taxidea taxus jeffersonii | reverse complement strand
TTTAATCAAATGGAAGCTTTAACTCCATTTTAAGTTTATATTTGGAAGAAAAATTTGCCTGGAAAATCTACCTGTCATCGGGCCATACAAATGCACAGTGCACAGTACAAGTACTCCCATGATGGCTTGTTTGAGCCTCACAGCTCTCCAGCGAGGGGATAATGCTGAGGCTACAACCTCCACTAACAGATGGATTCTAATGGTACCTAGAGAGGTGCTATGGTTTACCTAAAGCCCATACTCTAAGTTAGTGAGAACACGAGGCTACGAACGGAGGTTTCCCAAATCCACATCCAGTACGGCTCACCAAATATCAGACCTTCTGCCATATTGATGCATTCACCTTCATATGAGCCTTTTAAAATGTTACATTTTCTTATTTTTCATAAACACCATGGTAGTGGGTTCCTTTTCTAATTTTTCTATTAAATTGTGTTTACTTGCCCCTGAAGGAACAAGGCTATGCCCTTTATGAAAGCCTTATATATCGTCTGTAATGCTCTCAAGAAAGATTTATGATCTCACACCATATTTTACTGCTGTCATTAAAAACAAGTGGTAAGATAAAGTGGTCTCATTTACACAGTGAAAGGGGTTGCCTGATTTCAAAGGCAGACTGAATTCAAAATGCTTGAAATCACTGGGCTGCTGTTTTTTTCTTCTGTTCCAAGGCATTCCAACACAATGAGAAGGAACGAATTTTGTTTCTTCTATTGTTTATAGCCAACAAATGCCACATACACTGGGAAAATAATATTTCACCACCAAGGCATGTTTTTTCTTCTTGCCATTATACTATTCCTTGCTCACCCCAGGGAATGGTCTTACTCACTCTCTCTGTGGCACATTTGGCAATCTTCAAAGGCTACGAATCTTCTATAGGTTTTTTTTAATATTTTTTTTAATTTAAGCTTTATTTAAACATATAATGTAACCCCACCACCCTCTCCCAACCCGTCCCTCCCCCCACCCCCCTCAGTTTGTTTTATGACATTAAGAGTCTCTTTTGGTTTGTCTCCCTCCCGATCCCATCTTGTTTCATTTTTACTTTTCCTACCACCTTAACTCCCACCCCCGTTGCATCTCCACTTCTGGTATGTTTTCATCATAGCATAGGATAAGGTTTATTTAAAATCCCTTGTGCTTTACCTGGCAGGATGTGAGCCAGGGTGAAGGACAGAAAAGCTGATTGAAATGATACACCTTTGCAACCTCCGGAAGATTGACTCCTATTGTCGGATTTGTTTACTGTCAACTATGAGAAATAAAATGTTTCCATTTTACACTAGGGTTAAAAATGTCATCTACAAGGGCAAAATCCATTTTATACGTGTCTCTTAGGATTATTTATAGGTCCTAACATAGTACTAAGCATATAATGACCACTCAATAAATATTTACTTGACTTAATTAAAAATAATATAGGCAGAGTTTAGGGTAGTAGCATACTCCACCGGGGTATGAGTAGAGCTGTCCTGGTGGGGTAGAATGCCTATAGAAATGGCACCAACTCTCCGCCTCTTATGCACACTCTTTGCAATATGGTTTGGAAGCTCGTACAAACCAAAGGTGTTGTCTCTTTCCCTATCCTTTGAATACAGGCTGTCACTCTGACTGGATTTAGCTAATAGAATGTGGCAGGATTATGGGCATTGGAGAAGGTATGTGCTGTGCTGAGTGCCGTGAAGTGTGTAAGGCTGATGATTCACAGACTTGTACCCCTGGGGCAAATAATACATTATGTGTTAATAAAAAATAAAAATAAATTAAAAAATAATGTGGCAGAAATGACACTGCCAGTTTTGAGGCTGGGCCTTGCTCTCTTAAAAGCAGCCACCATGGCCTGGGTGGCTCAGTGGGTTAAAGCCTCTGCCTTTGGCTCAGGTCATGATCTCAGGGTCCTGGGATCGAGCCCCGCATCAGGCTCTCTGCTCAGTGGGGAGCCTGCTTCCTCCTCTCTCTCTCTCTCTCTCTCTCTGCCTGCCTCTCTGCCTACTTGTGATCTCTGTCAAAGAAATAAAATCTTAAAAAAAAAAAAAGCAGCCACCATTTGAGCAATGGTGGACCATCCTGATGGCAGATGAGAGACCTAACGGAGCAGAGACAAGCTGTACCAGCTGAAGTCACCCCAGATCAGCCAGCGAGCTAATGAGCTCCCAGCTGACCCACGGGTTAACCCCCAACACATGAGCAAACTCATTTCAGATTAGCCCAAATTGCGGACCCACAAAATCATGAATTAAAAGATGGTTATTGGGGCTCCTGGGTGGCCCAGTGTTTGACTCATGATTTCTTCTCAGGTCATGGTCTCAGGGTTGTGAGACTGAGTCCCACATTGGGGCTTAAAATTCTCTCTCTCCCTCTCCTCCGCTATCTGTCTGTCTCTCCCTCTCCCCCTTCCCTCCCTCTCTCCCCCTCTCTCTTAAAAAAAAAGATTATTGTTTTCAGCTCCTAAATTTTTGTGGTGGTATCACAGCAAAAGCTAATTAATGCATGGGAGAAAGAGTGGCATAGGAGAAATCCCATATTCCCGTTCAGAAAAGAGCTTCTGCCAAGAATTTCCCAGATTTGCAAGCCTCAACAGAGCCAAATTCCACCCCTCTTTTTATCCCTTTTTCATTTCTTCCCAAGAGAACAGGCATAGCTAGCTTAATTGGTAAAAGCTTCACATTTGTTGCACACTTTCTGGCAACAGGAATAAGATTAAAGGTGGCTGGTCTGTGTTCTTACTCTCATCAACTTCCTCTCAAGTAAAACAAGCAATCTTGACTCTGTTCCGTTGTTTTTTTTTAAGATGTATTTATTTTAAAGAGACAGTGTGTACAGGTGACTATGAGTGGAGGGGAAGGCCAGAGGGAGAGGGAGGGAGAGAATCTCAAGTAGACTCCCACTGATCATAAAGCTCCATTTGGGGCTCAATCTCATGACCCTGAGATCATGACCTGAGCTGAAATCATGAGTCAGATGCTTAACCAACTGAGTCACCCAGGCGCCCCCTGCCCCCTAATTCTTTAGTGTCTTTTGTAAAGTGTTCGTGGGTAAGAGAGGGGGCTACCACTGTCATTCACTGTCCTGTTGGTTATGGTGCATGAAACAGGCCTATAGGTCCTTCTCAGTGGCCTGTGAAACTGCTCTACAGATCTGGATCTCTTCACAGTCAAGTAGGAGTGACCGCTAAACTTCAGGTTCAGACTGCATTTGCCAACACACATCAGCAACTGGATGCCAGTATGTCTGTTTTCACCAAGAGAACCTCAGGAGGAGAAGGGATGGGTCTTAGTACTTTCTCCTCAACAACATCCAGTAACAGTGAATACTGAACTGAAAATTTTGAATGAGCAATGAAATGGAATTTTTCTCCTAGATTTTCTGTATTACAATTCCACTGTTTTCCATTCTAGATTTCATGGGATTATTGTTAGAATGTAACCCTAATTCTTTCATGTTCAATTTTTCTATAAACTATTTACATAAAAACCACACATCAACTTCCAATCACCTGATTTTGGCCCTTTTATGTGTTAAGAGGAGAAATTACTTAGATCAAACCACAGAAATACCAATTGTCAGGTTTTCTGCTCCATTTTAAAACTCTGAACTTTGGTAATATAACTGTATTATTTTTTCCAAGAAAGAGAATGGGATATAAAATTAGGTAATGGAGGGGCACCTGGGTGGCTGAGTCAGTTAAGCATCTGCCCTCAGCTCAGGTCATGATATCAGGTTCCTGGGATCGACCCCAGTGTCATTCTCCTTGCTTAGCAGGGAGTCTGCATGTCCCTCTTCGTCTCCCACTGCACGGCCCCCCACCTCATGCTCTCACATGTGCTCTCTCTCAAATAAATAAATTTTTTTAAAAAATAAGTAAAATAAAACTAGGTAATGGACAAAACTCAATTTAGCATGTTAAAAGCGTTTGCACAGAGAAGTACACGCACACATGTGCACGTGTGCATGCGCACACACCCACCCACACACACACCCATAGAGTTCGTTTGGAATGTATATTAATGAACAGTACAAAAATCAAACTTTACATATTTCTGTTTTACTTTCCAAAAAAGTTAAGGATTGTATGATGTAAGGAAATGTGACCAAAACTGCATGGAATAATCGAGGCCACTATGGAAAGAAAAAAAAGCCTAGATTCCCAACTCCAGCTTCATTTCAAAACTGGACATTTTCTACATTCCAAGAAAGCCCACTTTTGGTTGTTATCACCTCTATGCGAATGGAATTCAGGAAGAGCCATTAGAACTGTCATTAAGAAAGTATTTATACGTGCAAAACCACCCTATTCATATCTACTTCTATCTACTCTTTAATATTGACAAGTCTATTCTGGCTTTTATTTCTCCCTCAGTTTGATAAAGTTTAAGTTGTATATTACAAAAAATGAACAACCTTATTGGCATAAAGTAGTTCAAATAAATTTGATCAGTATTACAATTATTTTTTTCATTTCCAGTATGACTTATAGATTTTTCTTTTTTGTCAATTTTTTTCAAGTTTTGTATCTATTAGTGTGTTCTAAGAACTTTGCATCTTTGTTCATCCCTAATGTGTTATTTTCTCTTTCATTATATTATGCAATTATCCATGTATTAATTCCTTTGTTCTACTTCCTATAAGATTATTCTTTTCAAAATCTTCTATTGTTCTCAGATGCTTAGCTCATTGATTCTCAGCCTTTCTTCTTTTTCTAATATAAGGATTTAAGGTTATAAATTTCCTTCTTAGTATCTGTTCAACTACATTCCATATATTTTAATGTATTCAACTTTTATTATTTATAATTTTGAAGTATTTATAAATTTTATAACAAATTATTTTTAATGCATTCATGACTTAGAAGAGTATTTGTTTTTGAAATATAAGGAAGGTTTTTAAAAATTACTAGACTTTTATTAATCCTCCACTTAAGGGCATTGTGGTCAGCCTTGCTTTATGGCTCAGTGGGTGATCATATTTTAGTTGTATTCTGCAGGGTTATATTCTACAACTGTTCAGTGCAAGATATTTTACATATGGCCATTAGAGTAAGACCTTCTAGTGTGATGTTAAAAATTCTCCATTGTAAGCAATTTTTGTCTCTTTGATTTACCATTTACTCAGACTTGTATTTGTCCATTTGTGAAATTTTCATTGCATTTCTACCCACTTTTGCTATATTGAGACCATGTTGTTAATTGCACAATATTTAGACTTGTTATATATTCCTGGTGAACTGCACATTTTATCTTTATGTGAGGACATTCTTCACTTAAGGCTTTTTATTTCAAACTATTTGATATTTACATTGTTTAGAATATTTTGACTTATTTATGTCCAATAATACATCAAGTAGAAATAACTGCTACAGAAATAAAACAGGCTCTGAGAATAAAGAGTAGTGGACAGGTACTATGGGAAGCCTTCCTGCTGCAGAAATCTGAGTAAGGTGAGGACAGAAGCCATATGACTACCCAGGAATAAAGAGTTTCAGGCAGAAAGAACAGCACAGGCAACTACTGGAACATGCTTCATGTCCGTAAACTGGCAAGGAGGGCAGCACGGATACAGAGCAAAGACCAAAGCAGAGTGTTGAGAGATGAGCACAGAAGGGAAAGGGGGTTACACCAGGTATGAACTTGCAGGCTTCAGAAGGATTTGTGACCTTACTCTGAATCAAAGAGAAAGCTATTAGAGGGTTCTGAGCAAAGAACAAACAAGACCTGACTTACATTTTGGTATTATCAATGCGACTTCCATGTTTAGGAAAGATTATGGGGCTGGGATACAGGACAGACCAAGGGCAGAAGCAAATAAACTAGTTGGGAGACTTCTGAAATAAGTCAAATGTCAGATTATGGTAGTTTAGATCAGTGCAACAGCAGTAGAGAAGATCAGAAATAGCATAATCTGGGGGTTTATTTGGAAAAGTTAGAACTGACTAGACTTGCTCATGGATTGATAGGGAGTTTGAGAGCCAGAGCAATCAATCTCAACTTGATATGAACAATGAACACATGGGGATGACATTTACAATAAGGAGGATTATAAGAGGAGCTGGATTGGGTGAGGGATATCGGAAATTTGTTTTACTACCTGTTAAGTCTGAGATGCTTATTACTCATCCAGGTGCAGATGTCTGGTTGGCAATGGAGTTCAGTCTAGATGCAGTCTAAAGATATAATGTGGAAGTCATCACCTAAAGAGTTAGTCTTTAGAAATGTGAAACGCAGTCAGAGCACCCAGGGAGTGTGTGAAGATGGAGAAAAGAAGAGATCTAACAATGGAGCCCTAGGGCACTCCAATGTTTAAAAGTAGGAAGATGAAAAGAACACAAAGGCAAGTGAGAGAGAGCCATGTCCTGCAGGCCAAGGAGAGAAAGTGATTTAAGAAAGAGAAACTCCACTGCATCTGAACATAAATGACAGGTCAAGTAAGATGAGAAATGAGAATGTTTAATTCCAAGGCGGCCATGTGAACATCCCTCAGGGAATCTGAACCAAGTCACTGCAGAAGGGTAGTTAGGGCTGAATACCACACTGGAATGTGTTCAAGTGAGAATGAGGTGGGAAAGGAAAAACAGAAAGTAGAGACAACCCAAGTTTTGTTTTGTTTTTTGGGTTTGGGGCAGGGGTTGATAAAGGAGAATTTTAAAAATGGGGAACAATCGAGATGGCTTGGAGTTGGTTTTTATGAAGATGGAAGGTACTAGACCATGCTATTGATAATGCTAGGAACACTGATTATACAGAGAGAAAGGAACTGTAGGTATGAAGTCCTTCTATTTCTGAGGTCAAACTTTTCCTGTAAAGGGCCAAATAATAAGTATATTAGTCTTCATGGGCCATACTTCTCAGCTCTGTCCTTGTAACTCACAGAAGCAGCCACAGACAGTATGCAAACAAACGAGCATGGCTGTATTCCAACCCTACTTTCTTTTCAAAAACAGGACACTAGCTCAAATTGGCAGTCATTTGTCAATCCCTATTCTAACCCATAAACATTTTCTGGGTTGGAATTAAATTCTTTTGAGTAAATGGAAAATTGCATACTATGTAATAATCTATTATAAGGGACTGAACCTCTGTTTTATAGGAAGATTCTAGATTAACGACTTGACATGCTGTAGGGACACTTCTAGATCTGGACCACATCCCTCTCTTAGTCACATTCTATTTAATGCTCATCAGTATCTATTATAAAGTTAAAGACAACACTGAAGATTACATATAGCTGAGAATATTCTATTTTTAACAACAGAAATATAAAGATGTCAATTAACGAGGACAGAGGGCTGAAACTAACATGGTAAAACTTAAGGGGAAAAAAAGTCAAAATTTCAGCAGACCTAATATAGAAACTCATATACAAAATACACAAAGATCTCAGCTGACTGTCATTTAAACTCCATATCCCTCAAAAGAGTGACTTCACTTCCTGAATAGCTAACGTTCAAAATTACCCTACTTGGACAAATACCTCGCATTCAGAACAAGGGAGAGAATCATCCCAATACAGAGACTTACACAATATTAAAAGAACTACAGTCTAAGGGGGGAGGGGAATATGATTAGTTAGAAGTCATACAGAGTTGAGTAGGGCGAGGATGGTGAGATGGTAAAATCTTTTTACTTGAAGAATAGTTGAAGCATAACATGACACTTAACATAGAAAACAGAGTATTTGGCATAGACATGAGTAAAGTCTCTCAACACTTGAAGAATGATTATATTCTTCAAGGGATATGAAAGGGATAATAGAAAACCATTGGTTGTAGGGTATTTTACATCTAAATGACCTAAGGAAAACTCCTCAAATTTCACTGGACCTGTCTATACAGGCTGCTAAGTGAGGTGGTGAACTCTCTAAAAGTAGTCAAGCAGAGATAGATTTGATTTCCTCAAAAGATGTATGCCTTTATTTTCTCATCAGTAAAAGAGGAACAGAGGGTGGGGGAAATGGGGAGATGCTGGTTAAAGGTATACAAACTTCTAGCTAGAAGATGAGTAAGTTCTGGGGATCTAATGCACGGCATGGTGACTATAGTTAATAACACTGTATGGTATATTCCGATTTTGCTAAAAAACTAGAGCTTTACTGTTCTCACTACACACACACACACACACACACACACACAAAATAATAAAACAGTAACTATGTGAGGTGATGGATGTGTTAATAAGCTTGGCTGTGGTCATGATTTCAGAGCATATACAAATCTGTAATTCTTTTGGTCAAGTATTTCTCAATAAAGCCAAAAAAACTATCATATGATGTTTATGAGTTAATTGAAATCATGTATGTAAAGCACTTTGCATAGTCTCTGACATGTGTGCTCTACCCTCTTAGGAGAATTTTCTAATTAATTTGCAGGCCAGCCCTCCCCCCTTTTTAGCAGGACTCCAGAAAGGTTAAGATAAATTTAGGCATCCCCTTAGGAAGTAACTGAACCATGGAAAATGAAACATCTTTTTTTTTTTGTCATTAAAGAAGCTCTTCCATCATGACTCTGTCCTGCCTGTTTTATAGATCTTTCTGGAATACTCCACTGGCTAGGGCTCTGCCTGGGCTGTCAGCCATAGGGTTCAGTAATACAACCACCAAGCCATCATTTTTCCAACTCATTAGACCATATCATTAGAGCTGTTGCCACTAGAGCCTTTATAGCTCAGGGCATAAATATGTCTGAGCCTAAGTTTGGGAACTTAGAGCTTATCCTTCATTTCCTTTTTTTGTATTTTGTAACACAGTTAATAGGAAAATTCTCCCAAGGCTTAGATTATGAGTCTTTTGCTTTTAACATGCTTTTGCTTATGAAAGTATTTCTGAGAGAGATAGAAGCACCATCTTCTTGGGGCTTCTCCAATACAGAAAAGGGTAGGTCATGCATTGCTGGTAGCCTAAGGTGGCTCTGAAATGTTCCGTCAAGCACACGGAATGCCAGACTTTGCCTCTGTCAACATCACAGAAAAGCAAAGCTACAGTGTGCTCTGCTTGGTATTTTCACATTCCAGATGCTTTTCTGACCATTTTATTTAACAGGTGAATTTTTAACAAGATGCAATTTTAAGGGCTGACTCTTTCTTGAGATGTATGTTTAGATGTTCATTTCTCACCATTATTTGCTTTGTCTCTGGAATCACACAGGCTAAAAATCTAATTACATTTGTTGACATTCCTCTGACCACTTATTTTTCAGGTGCACAATTATAGAACAATACTGACAACACAACTGTGACTAATAGTATGGCATTTTACCATTCATAAAGTGCTCTTGTGTTCATCACCTCATGGAAAATCCCAGAGGTAGGAGCTTATTAAACAACTGTTATTTAAAAAGCATTAGCTAGGAGCCCCCACAACTGAAATAGTTTAGGGTATTTTAAGGAGAAACCAATGAGCTGGGATCTGTACTAGCCATCACAATGATTCACATTAAACAGTATATAAAAGACAAATGTGAGTAGACAGATTCCAAGTAAATGCAAGTTGTTATTTTCTTTATGTCCAACATATGTCCCAGCCATATTAGTTTCCTAGGGCTGCTGTAACAAAGCACCACAAACAGGGTGGCTTAAAACAATAAATTTATTCTCCACAGTTCCAGAGCCTAGAAGTCTGAAAACAAGGTGTTGGCACTGTACGTTCCCTTCGGAGGCTCCGAGGGTTAGTCAATTACATGCCTCTGTCTTAGTTTCCAATCATTGCCCATAATCCTTAGCATTCCTTGCTTTAGAGATTAACCATTCCAATCTCTGCCACTTGCTTCACATGCTCCACTTGCTTCACAGGCCATTCTCTCCTGTGTCTTAGGGTCTTTGTTTGCTCTACTTTTTAGGAGCCAAATCCTACTGGATGGATTAAGGCCCACTTTAATCAAGTATGACCTCATCTTCACTTGATTAAATCTGCAAAGACCCTATTTTTTAATAACCTCACATTCACAGAAACCACAGTTTGCAACTTCAAAATTCTTTTCAACAGACACAACTCAATTCATAATGCAAGACTGACTGACCAGTGACAACATTTTATTTCTCTTTTTATATTCCAAATAGGATAACCCCTACTTGCCACAGACCTACTTCTTGTGACTTTGCCTCAAGTGTCCCTGCCGTCTGTGTATTGTGGAACATGATACTCAGATATAGAACTCCCTTTGCTTTAGGCCTTCCCATCCTGTGGCCATTAGGCTATATTGGGTTCTGATGATCTTTCTGACAATACCACTCTGCCTCATACAGCTACAAATGTTGCTGATTGCTACCAACTCCCCCTACAGCCTCAGGTTCAGGGATATTAATGATGGGACCATTATCCTCAATTACAAATGGAGGGAGAAGATCAGCCAACCTGGGTCTCATTCCTATGTCCAACGGAACTGGATTCACAACACTAAAATTGCACCTTCCCTTTTCATGTCATGGAGTCTAAGCCAATTTAAAGCCCTTTATATACCAGAACAATAACCTACCTTCTTTCCTATGGTAGGATATACCTCTTTCCAGGGTGATACTGTGACAATCAGGAGAAACCACCACTCCTCACCAGGATGCAATCTTCTCCCAAGATCTCAACAATCAGAAATCAGTCTGCCATTTTATGATTGACATTGTGAGTTGGAAATGCAATATACATTCTTCCCCTCTTCTTTGGTAAGAGAACAACTATTCTGTGGGGTGTGGAAATAGGCCTAGCAAGAAAATGTTTGCAGCCACACCCTCAGTTCCCTTTTCTTGCCTGGAATATACAGCCAGAGCTGTAACAGCCATGTTTCCACTATAAGGTGACCTTAATGAGAGTGGTGCATTAAAGATGACAAAGTAAGAAAACAGAAGGTAACTAGGTACTGGTGACATTGTAGAGCCTCTAAAGCAGCTTTGGACTTCACTTACATTGCCCCCCCTTCCCAGGGACATTTAACTATATCTGTTAACACTTACCAATGTTTTGGCAGCCACATTGAGGGAGGTGGTTTTACTGGCATCTACTGAGTTAACTGTCAAGGACAAGGTTAAACATTCTTTAGGGCCCACAACAGAGAATCATCAGGCTCAAAGTATCATTAATTCTGGGGTTAGGAAAGTTTGCTTCTAAGGACAAAAACCTGTTCTTTCAAGGCTATGTTGTTAACAGTCAAATTTAGTTCCTGGTACACAATGGAACAATTCTCAAAAATAAAGATGTTTTTCATCCTTCTCACTGTGATGTCACATGTAAAAACTAGAGTGAATATTAAACAAAATGTTTGCGTGGTGGGACTCAGGCCACCTTCATTTAATACTCCCACTACCACAAACAAACAGTAATTATAAACACTGTAAGGTACTGCCAAGGCAAGGCACCATTAATAAAGGTGTTGCGTCATTGCTGTGAGTTAAAAGCAACAGATGTGATTCCTAAAAAATGTAAACACAGAGTACCACACAAGCCAACAATTGCACTCCAAGCTATACACCCAAAAAATTATAAACAGGTACTTAAATAAATACTTGTACATGAATGTACAAGTAGCAGCACTATTCACAACAAATAAAAGGTGCTAACACCCTGAACATCCATCAATGGATGAATGGATCAACAAAATGTGATATATACGCCCAGTAGGGTATTATTCAGCCATGAAAAGGGATGAAGTATTGATGCATGCTATAAAATGGATGAATCTCAAAAACACTATGCTCAAGTGACAGAGGCAGGCACAAAAGGTCACACACTGCATAGTTCCATTTGTATGAAGTGTCTAGAATACGTAAATCCTTAGAGACAGAAAGCATTTTGGTGTTTGCTAAGGGTTAGGGGGAGAGGGTTGGGGAGTGACTGCTTAATAGATACAGGGTCACCTTTTGGGGTAATAAAAATGCACTAGTACCACATAGAGAGGATGGTTGTACAATCTTGTTAAAATACTAAAGACCACTGAATTGTATGCTTTAATATAATCAAGATATTCATTTTTAAGTTATGTGTATTTTACACAGTTTTTATAAAGCAATAGACTAATCCTGGTTGTCTATGTTCCTAAATGGTTATTTGAGACCCACCAAATTCCCTAAGGGGCCAGAGTCTTTGGCTAGAAATTAGATTGACTCAGAGAAAATTCAGAATCCTAGCATTTCAACTTCACAGATGCCTAGAATCTAGGATATCGATTCTTTGTAAACTGGAAATGACCCATTTCCAAACCTTCTACCATGACTGCTTCCTCTCTGAATGGCTCATTGGAAAAGGGGGAAAGAGTGAAGTGGAAATTAGAACTACAAAGTATTAGCAGCAGCATCTCTGCTTGGAGACTAAGTAACAGACCCAGGTCAGATTCCAGTGCCTCCTTCTATAAAGGTCTTTCAAAATTCAAGAGACCGCACCATAATTTGGGGGGTATTGCGGTCACCTTAGTCTAAAAGATGCCTTGTATCACTCTGGTGAAATTCCTTCGTATTATAAGAGCTCTATTTAAAGGTTCTGTTGAGTACATTTCAGGAATCTATGAATAAGCTAAGTTTGCATGTCAATCTATTTGAAACTAGAATTAAATTCACTTTTCAAACAGCTTTTTTCCCCCAACTAGACTGTTGGCGGAACTCTTAATTTGAACTGAAGTGGGGAAAGTGCATAAACTTTCTAACTTCTTTTAGCTATTTATGGATAAGGAATGATGGTAGGATGTTCATTTCTTCCGATCCTACAGCAAGAATAAAATTCCCCATCTTGACCTCAGAATTTAATAATGGATTTATGTTTCTCTTTTTTCAGGATATGAGCTCAAATAGAAACACCTTACATTTTAATCTTTTTTTTCCTGCCTCCATGCAATGACTGTTTATGGCTACATTCACACAGCAGCTATTAATAACAGCATTGCTTGGGTGAATTTATCAAGGCAAATTTTAGTTTTTAAACTAGGCCACAAAAATCATGGTATTGAGCAAATACTGTTATTATCTATGATTCTTAGAATTTAAGGATTAACTGGTCACACCAAAAATTTTTAATATAGATCTCTAAACTTAAAACTGTTTTGCAGGTAGCCTGTGTGGCTCAGTCAGTTAAGCATCTGACTCTGATTTCAGCTCAGGTCATGATCTCAGCGTTGTGGGATCAAGCTCTGCCTTGGAGCTCCTTGCTCAATGGGAAGTCTAGTGGAGATTCTATCTCCCTCTCCCTCTGACTCTCCCCAACCCCCCACCACTTGGGCGCATGCTCATGCACTCTCTAAAATAAATAAATTTTAAATGACATTTTAGGCTTACCAAACTACATTATTATTTGAAGCTAATGAGTCAGCAATTAATTTCCTAATAAAATTTACAAAATAACCAACAAATGTTAAAAACAAATATTTTTTTTAGTTTTTACTGCCCAATCCTTTGAAAATTCCTACTAAATAACACAATTATATCTGTCAGCACTCAACCACTCACCCCCAATTATTTTGCACCCTTCCTAAGTTACATAATGCATGTGCAACTGCACCCAGATTTTAAAAATTATAATTTTGGTCATAAAATTGGTCTCCTTTATTTTAAAACCATGATTTTCAAGGGTCTAAGGTCTTTAAGAGTAGCATACATATGTTTCTTTAGTGTTTAAGGTTTGGTGCATGAATGGCTGTAAGCTGATAAAGCTATAAAATAAGGTATAAAGGTATGCCAACAATTTATGAATAATTTTACATCAGATGTTGTCAGGATCCCATCCATATTAGTTCCTGAAAGCAGACTTCTATCTGCATACATCTATCTTTCTTTGCCTGAAGGCTTTTTCTGGCCTCTGAAGTCCACTCTGCACATACAAGAGGTAAGTCGTAAGTATCAAGGAATAACCACCCCACTAGGAACAGTCTTCAAATAGCAATTCGTCAGGACTCAGTGTATGAATACCTGTGGTTCTCTTGACTTTCAAGGGACCTAAAATGGGGTCATGTTCTATACTGCACACACACACACACACATACATGCACACAATTCCACAAAGAAGTCCACATTTCCCAGTCTCCCTTGTAGTAAGTGTAGTTATGTCACAATTTCTCACTGTTTTGTCTCTTCCTTCCTCCCTCCTACAAGCAGCAACATAGATATTTCAGAACTCAGCTTCAACCATATATGTGAGGATCGTGGTTTTTTTTTTAATTATTTGAGAGAGAGAGAAAAAGGAAGAATGAGAGAAAGAGAGAGAAAGAGCATTCAAGTGTGGGGAGGGGCAGAGACAGAGAATCTCAAGCAGACTCTACACTGAGCACAGGGCCTGATGGGTTCATGAGATCTTGACCTCAGCAGAAAAGAAGAGTTAGATGGTTAACCAACAGAGCCACCCAGGCACCCTGTGAGGACCATGTTTTGGGAAATAGAGGAACAATGTCATGAAAGGTCCCTGTATGAGGTGGAAGAGGAATGGACTGGCACTGTATTTTATTCTATTATAGCCATTTCCTCTTATCCTACCACAGTACTCAATTAAGAGCAGAAAATCTTCATTCACATGGTAGCATGCCAGGATAGGACATCACAACAGGATCAGCCTCTACGCAAATACCACAGATATACAATGATGCCATCAGCCAGCAGACCCCAGTCTATCACTGTCATCACATTTTCACTTGCCAATAGTCTTTTCCAAATTTTCTCCAACTCTCATGAAGTGTGACATACTGAGGGAATCAAAGCCCCTTGCAGCAACTGTAGCTACTAAGTACAGATCTCAGGCTTGCTTATAATCCCCCAAGGAATTAAGAATGAGTAAGAGGACAATATGGAAATTTACTTCAATTTGATCAAGCAGATCTCTAATGTGTTCATAATGTGAGTTCAACCAAAGTAGCCACATGTGAACACTGACATCATCTGAAATGATGTAATCCTCCCCATTGAAAGCCTGCATCTGAGTGAAAGGCTGTACTCATCAAGATGGATGGGTCACGGAGGGAAGAGGAAAGAGAAATTCATCAACAGAACTGTTTCCTAACCTAAACCAGATGACTTTTGATTGCTCAAAGAATGCCAAAAGGCAGCAAGGAAACATACCCAGCAGATACAGTAAGTCCCCTCCAATAAAGAAAGGATACAGTTTACAACTGTTCTTTTTAGGAGTAAGAGCTTTAAAATGATAAACTGTTTAACAATCTCTCTCCCAACAGAACAAAATAACCGAAACAGGAGGATGAAATACCATACTTTCAATAGTTATCAACTAAAACCTTTTTTAAAGATGTAGTTTCTCCCAAGACTCATCAGAATTCATCTTCATTCTCTCCATGAAATCTGTCTTTCTACTGTTGGCCTCTATGAGTATGTTAGGGAAAAATACAGAACCTATCTGCTTACTACAAATACAAATATTGCAAAATTGTCTGCACATACAAGCTCAGTCCAAGTACCACCAGGTCCCAGCTTATTAGGTACTAATGACAGAGACTCAAGCTTATACTCATGATTGGTTTTAATATTTTGCTTATCCTCGGGGGAGGAGAAAGATGGCAGATAAGTAGGAGATTGAAATATCATCAGGTCCCAGAAGTTAAGCTAGATATTTATCAAACCATTCTGAACACCTACAAAATCAAGAGAAGATAGAAGAGAAGAAGAGCAGCATTTCTAGGAACAGAAAATCAACCACATTCTAGAAGGTAGGGCATACAGAGAGGTGAATCCATCTCCCAGCAAGTGAGAGAGCAGCAGAGCACAAAATCTGAACTTTTAGAAGTCTGCTCCACTGAAGGATGTTGTTCCAGAGGCTAAGCGGGGGGTGGAGCCCTCATGAGGACAGTGTGGTCTTAGGACCCTTGGGGTCACAGAAAGACTGGGGATGCCTGAGTGAGGCAGAGCTGCCAGGTATCAGAGAGATGAACTGAGCCAAGAAGTGAGATCTCAGCTCGGGATTACCTTAAACCATGATCCAAGGCACAGCTGGACTACTATTCTTCGAGCAGGGACCCTACAAGTGGCAGTTCCTGGGAGACATCCTCCTTCCTCCTCCAGGAGGGGTGGTGCAGGAGCACACAGCAGTAATCTGCTGGGTTTGGAGACTCCAAATGGGGCTGTGTGCCAGAGACAGAAACGCTTGGTCACAGGCCAGGTGAGCATGGAGTGTGGCCAGAGACCAGGGAGATGGGAGGGACTGGCTGCTCTTCTCTGAGGTCACACTGAGGAGTGGGACTCTGAGCTCTCAGCTCCTCTGGGGCCAGAGATTGGGAGGCTGCCATCCTCATTCCCATCCTCCAAAGCTGTACGGAAATTGTTCACAGAACAAAAGCTACCGAGAGGGAACCCAAGCAGATTACTTAGCCCAGCCCCTAGCAAGGGGGTGCAGTTCCGCCTCAGGCAAACATATTTGAGAATCACAGCAACAGGCCCCTCCCTGAGAAGATCAGCAAGAACATCCAGCCAAGACCAAGTTCACTGATCAGGGAGAACAGCGCAACTCCAGAGCTAATGGAAAGCAACGCATGAAATTCATGGCTTTTTCCTCATGATCCTTTAGTCTTGAAAAGTTAAACATTTATTTTAATTTAAATTTTTTCTTATTCTATTTTTTTAAAAATTTTCTTCTTTCTGATTTTAACGTTTTTAACTATTTTATCTTATCAAGATCTTTTGAAAAATCTTTTATTTATTTTCATTGTTATATTTTATCACTTTATTGTATTTAACCTTATTTTTGTAAACATACAGGTTTTTTTTCTTTAAATTTTGGGATACAATTTATTCTAATAGATCAAAATATACCCTAAATC
Organism: Taxidea taxus jeffersonii; assembly: GCA_003697995.1. NCBI lineage: Eukaryota > Metazoa > Chordata > Mammalia > Carnivora > Mustelidae > Taxidea > Taxidea taxus. The sequence continues at coordinate 33,207 of ML096441.1, read as the reverse complement.
ACATGGCTTTGTTCTAGTCTCCAACCTGATCACATTCTTTCCTCTTTTACTTTTCAACCAACTTATCTTATCAATTTCTTTTTTAAATTTTTTTTTATTTTCATCTTTACAGTCATATCCCATCTGTTCATTATGTTTACCCTTATTCTTGTATATATTTGAGTTTTTCTTTCTTTACCATTTTGGAAGGTAGTTTCTTCGAACAGACCAAAATATTCCCAAAATCAAATGTGTAGCTCTGTTCAATACACAAGTCAAATATATATATATTTTTTTTAATTTTCCCCTTTCCTCTCCCACTGGTTTTGGGTCTCTTCTGATTTGATTAGTTTATATTTTTCTGGGGTTGTTTCTACCCTTTTAGTATTTTGTTCTCTCATTCATCCATTCTTATCTGGATAAAACAAGGCAGAAAAACTTACCACAGGGGCACCTGGGTGGCTCAGTGGGTTAAAGCCTCTGTTTTCAGCTCAGGTCATGATCCCAGGGTCCTGGGATCAAGCCCCACATTGGGCTCTCTGCTACGCAGGGAGCTTTCTTCTTTCTCTCTCTGCCTGCCTCTCTACTTGTGATCTCTGTCAAATAAATAAATAAAATCTTAAGAAAAAGAAATCAGTTTTTAAAAAAAAAGAAAGAAAAGAAAAACTTACCACAAAAAAAAAAAGAACAAGACGCAGAACCAACAGCTACAGACCTAATCAACACTGAAATTAGTAATATGTCAGAACTAGAGTTCAGAATGACAATTATCAAGGTCCTAGCTGGGCTCGAAAAAAGCATGGAAGATATTAGAAAATCCCTTTCTAGGGAAATATAATCCCTTTCTGGAGAAATAAAAGAACAAAAATCTAACCAAGTTGAAATTAAAAAGGCTATTAATGAAATGCAAAAAAATGGAGACTCTTACTGCTAGAATAAATAAGGCAGAAGAGAAAATTAGTGATATAGACAACCAAATGATGGAGAATAAAGAAGCTGAGAAAATGAGGGACAAACAACTACTGGACCACATGGTGAGATTTCAAGAGATAAGTGATACCATAAGATGAAACAATATTAGAATAATTGGGATCCCAGAAGGAGAAGAAAGACAGAGAAGGGCAGAAGGTATATTGGAGCAAATTATAGCAGAGAATTTCCCTAATATGGCAAAGGGAAGAAGCATCAAAATCCAGGAGGCACAGTAAATTCCCCTCAAAATCAATAAAAATAGTTCCACACCTCATCATCTAATAGTAAAACTTACAAGTCTTAGTGATAAAGAAAAAATCCTGAAAGCAGCTTGAGATAAGAAGTCTGTAACATATAACAGTAGAAATATTAGATTGGCAGAGACCTGGCAGGCCAGAAAGGACTGGCATGATATATTCAGAGCACTAAACGAGAAAAATATGCAGCCAACAATACTATATCCAGCTAGGTTGTCACTGAAAATAGAAGGAGAGATAAAAAGCTTCCAGGACAAACAGAAACAAAAGGAATTTGCAAACACCAAACCAGCCCTACAGGAAACACTGAAAGGGGTCCTCTAAGCAAAGAGAAAGCCTAAAAGTAAATAAACCAGAAAGGAACAGAGCAATATACAGTAACAGTCACCTTACAGGCAATACAATGCCACTAAATTTATGTATTTCAATAGTTACCCTGAATGTAAATGGGGTAAATGTCCCAATCAAAAGACACAGGGTGTCATAATGGATTTAAAAAACAAGACCCATCGATATGCTATCTACAAGAAACTCACTTTAGACCCAAAGATACCTCCACATTTAAAATGATGAGGTGGAAAACAATTTACCATGTTAATGGACATCAAAGGAAAAGCTGGGGTGGCAATCCTTTTATCAGATAAATTAGATTTTAATCCAAAGACTATAATAAAAGACAAGGAAGGACACTATATCATACTTAACAGGTCTGTCCAACAAGAAGATATATAAAAATTTTAATATAAAATTTTATAGGAAGAAGCAGAGGAAAGTAGCAATACAAGCCTTTCTCAAGAAACAAGAAAGGTCTCAAGTACACAACCTGACCCTACACATAAAAATTTTAATATAAAATTTTTGTATAAAATTTTTACATAAAAATATATGTATATATATTTTTTATATAAAGATATATAAAATTTTAAATAACTATGCCCCTAACATGGGAGCAGCCAATTATATAAACTAATTAATAACAAAATCAAAGAAACACACCAACAATAATACAATAATAGTAGGGAACTTGAACACCCCCCTCACTGAAATGGACAGATCATCTAAGCAAAAGATCAACAAGAAAATAAAGGCCTTAAATGACACTCTGGACCAGATGGACATCACAGATATATTCAGAACATTCCACCCCACAGTAACAGAATACTTATCTTCTCTAGTGCACACAGAACATTCTGCAGAACAGATCACATACTGGGTCACAAATCAGGTATCAACCAGTATCAAAAGGCTGGGATCATTCCCTGCATATTTTCCGACCACAGTGTTTTGAAACTAGAACTCAACCACAAGAGGAAAGTTGGAAAGAACTCAAATACATGGAGGCTAAGGCACATCCTACTAAAGAATGAATAGGTTAACCAGGAAATTAAAGAAGAATTTTTTAAAAATTCATGGAAACAAACGGAAATGAAAATACAACTGTTCAAAATCTTTGGGACATAGCAAAGGTGGTCCTGAGAGGAAAGTAGCAATACAAGCCTTTCTCAAGAAACAAGAAAGGTCTCAAGTACACAACCTGACCCTACACCTAAAGGAGCTGGAGAATGGAGAAAGAACAGCAAAGAAAGCCTAAACCCAGCAGGAGAAGAGGAATAATAAAGATCAGAGCAAAAATCAATGAAATAGAAACCAAAAGAATAGAAGAACGAATCAATAAAATTAGGAGTTGGTTCTTTGAAAGAATTAATAAGAATGATAAACCCTTGGCCAGACTTATCAAAAAGAAAAAAGACCCAAATTATTAAAATCATGAATGAAAGGAGAGATCACAATCAACACCAAAGAAATACAAACAATTTTAAGAACATATGAGCAACAATACACCACCAAATTTAACAATCTGGAAGAAATACTAATACCTATTCTTCTGAAGCTGTTTTAAAAAAAATAGAACTAGAAGGAAAACTTCCAAACTCATTCTATGAGGCCAGCACTACCTTGATCCCAAAATGAGAGACCCCATCAAAAAGGAGAATTACAGACCAATATCCCTGATGAACATGGATCCCAATATTTGCACCAAGATACTATCCAAGAGGATCCAACAGTACCTTAAAAGGATTATTCATCATGACCAAGTGGGATTTATTCCTGGGCTGCAAGGTTAGTTCAACATCCACAAATCAATCATTGTGATACAATATATTAATAAAAGAAAGAACAAGAAACATATGATACTTTCAACAGATGCTAAAAAAGCATTTGAAAAAATACAGCATCCTTTCTTGACCAAAACTCTTTACACTGTAGGCACAGAGGGTACATACCTCAATATCATCAAAGCCGTCTATGAAAAACCCACCACAAATATCATTCTCAATGGTGAAAAACTGAGAGCTTTTCCTCTAAGGTCAGGAACACAGCAGGGATGTCTACTATCTGTACTGCTATTCAACATACTAGTAGAATCCTAACCTCAGCAATCAGACTACAAAAAGAAATAAAATGCATCCGAATCAGCAAAGAAGTCAAACTCTCACTCCTTGCAGAAGATATAATACTTTATGTGGAAAACCCAAAAGACTCCACTCCAAAAGTGCTAGAACTCATACAGGAATTCAGTTAAAAGTGTCAGGATATAAAATCAATGTGCAGAAATCAGTTGCATTTCTATATACCAACAGAAGAAAGAGAAATTAAGGAGTCAATCCCATTTACAATTGCACCCAAAACCGTAAGACACCTAGGAATAAACCTAACCAAAGAGACAAAGAATCTGTGCTCAGAAAACTATGAAGTACTCAAGAAAGCAACTGAGGAAGACACAAAGAAATGGAAAAACATTCCATGCTCATGGATTGGAAGAACAAATATTGTGAAAATGTCTATGCTACCTAAAGCAATCTACACACAATCTCTATCAAATAAAATCCCATCAATTTTTTCCAAAGAAATGGGACAAATCATCCTAAAATTTATATGGAACCAGAAAAGACCTCGAATAGCCAGAGGAATGTTGAAAAAGAAAACCAAAGTTGGTGGCATCACAATTCCAGACTTCAAGCTCTATTACAAAGCTGTCATCATCAAGACAGTATGGTACTGGCACAAAAACAGACACATAGATCAATGGAACAGAATAGAGAGCCCAGAAATGGACCCTCAACTCTATGGTCAACTAATCTTTTAACACTGAATAAATCTTAAAACACTGAATAAATAAAATTAAACTAAATTAAATAAAGGAGATCTTCAAACACTAAAAACAAATTCATCAGTCAATAAATATTCATGAAGTTCTGACTATCCCTTGGGCTCTGTGGGCAGTACTAAAAAAATCTGGGAGAAACAGAAACAGAGCTTTTCAAATTTTAATGTGCATGTGAGTCATGTGGGGAACTTGTCAAATGTTGGTTCTGATTCAGTACTTCTAGGGTGGGGCTTAAGACTGTATTTCTAACAAACTCCTGGGGGGCATGCCAGTGCTGCTGGTCCAGAGGACCCTACATTGAGTAACATGGACGATCGCAATGTGAATATGCACTGTAGCCACTTCAGTGTGTCCTAGAATGCCAAGCATGAAGACAATCTACAATTCTGTGAAATGCTGGCATCCTGTTGTTTCTGTTATCTTTATCCCTTCCTTAAAGTTTTCAACATTTTTTATCTATATACTGTCCCAGATCACCTTTACAGAAGGTTCTAAGAATCTTATGACTTGTTCAAAAATAAGCCCACATAAAATTGTACAAGAAATAATTTAGGAACTAGCATAATAAAACAAGAAATGCAAAATCCAACATTTTTAAATTCACGAGGGAAAGGCAGGCAGGCAAGATCTGGAAAGAGGAAATGTGTGTCAAAGCTGAATGGCAGCTGAGAATTCAACCTGCCCATTTCCCTGTCCTTTTGGTGAGTCCATAATTCATACTTTCCCCTTCGTCAAGAGAAGTAAAAGGTCACTTGCACTTGAAAGCAGCACTTAGACACATGCCTTCAAAATCCCCAATACCTAGATTTTTGCCATCCATTACTTGAGAACAATTTTAACATTTTTCAAGGGTTGAAACTGCAACTTTTCAATGAAAGTGAGAGTTCTTAACAAAGATACACCTGCTTATATTGATTCTTCATAATTTGAAAAGAAATAAAAATCTATTCTTTGTTCTCGGTTCTCAGCAATCTTTGTACATTCTGAATGGTAAAATAAAATGAACAGTAAGTTCTTGAAGCATCTCAAGAGCCCTTTGAGCCCATTAGATTCTAGAATGACCAAATATCAAAGTTACGTTTAAATTCTTCTAGGAAGAACGTAAGAGTGACATGTTGGCATAAGTGGAACAGGGTTTCCTTACAAAGTAAATGATTCCAAGAATTGGATCCTTAGTATAAAAAACTGAAAACCAGATGGAAGAGGAAAAGAAGGAGAAGAGGGGAGGTGGCAGATCCCAAGAAGGAGAAGTCCTCTAGAGGAAAGAAGAACTCTCCAAGGTAGAACATTCTCACAGCATTAGACAGTTCTCTCCTGACATACATATATCTCCATGTGAGTTAGTACTAAGTTCTGGTAAATTACCATTACCGAAAAAAGAGGTTCTTTTCCTAACCTGCATTTATTATGCACCTAGTGTCATGGGCACCATGGCACGGTACAAAGTGAATGGTCTCTGGCTCGAATTCCAGCTCTGTGACTTCCTAGATGTGTGTGGTTTTCACTTGGCCAAATTATTTAAATTCTCTGAGCTTCAATTTCCTTCTCCATCAATTTCAAATGGGTATAAAATTTAAGTATGACTGGATTGCTCTAAGAACAGTTCTGTGTATTCCAAGTGCCTAACACTTAAACTCCCTTAAAATTATTATTCCTATTTCCTAATAAAGATGATAAGTTTGTTTGTATTGTCACTATAATGCCCTTTGTATCAGTGAGCTTAAGGAATTAATGATGCTGATGCCCTAAGCATTTATCTAAAGATGTTATCTTCCTCTTGTTCCTCCATTCTTACTGACACAAAATATTTAGGCACTAAAGCAGGCAAATAAGAGGCTTGTGAGCCCAGCGTAACAAATAAGCTTTGTTTAACTTGCACAGTGTTGATTAAAAATGGTAGATTAGTTTATGGCATTCAAAAATCAGAGGATTTAATATAAATGTCTAGATTACTAGCTTCATTTGAAAAATCAGAAAAACTGGCAACATTTCCCTAGCAATCATGCTTAGCAGCCATTAACTGGAGCTGAAGAGCAACTACTGGCCCCTTTAGATGGGACATATTCTCTCCCATTTGCCACAGTCTGTACCTGATCCATTTCATTAATTCAAGTTAGTTAAGTGGCCCCTATAGTCATTTGAGATTGAGATACTTACTCTATAGAGAAAAATATGTATTTAGACAAACTATACGAGATAGACAACAAAACTGCTTCTTTGAAACTATGACCTAATTTCATTCAAGTTTGGACACACAGGGAGCACTTTAGGGGAAATACAGCCAGGAGCATGTCTTAAGAAGAGCTAAGGAGTTTCAGAAACACAGAAGAGAGACTTGAGTACTGGGTGTCAATCCAAATTATATTCTCTGGCCCTGCACCCCTATCCTCACATTCCATGTTGAAGTGAAGATTGTTTATAGAAAGAGGGAAATACTAAAAGATCTGCAGGGCAGGATGCCAGCCTGTTTTGATGCCATTAATTGCAGCAGCAATAGGGGCTAATGCTCTTAATGCAAATGACAGCACCTTGACAACTATTATCACTATCCTTGAGGCAGACACCAACAGGAACCAGGAGGGTGTGACCTCTTTGTGGGCAGCAGAGCTGGAGAGCCTTCAGTGAGCATTGTCAGCGATAGCTTTTGACATTTCCAGTGGTCACCATATAAAAGAGAGGAAGAAGAAAATGGCAGGTGGGACAGAAAAGTCAATGGGTTTACACTCAGTACACACCTAAGGTGTCCTGAACCATTCAGAAATTTTTTGAGCTGAATCTGAGAGCCATCTGCTTGAGGAGGGGATGAAGCTAGGGAAATGCTGTTTGGTGATTATGACCCAGACTGCTGGGCTTACCCACAGCATGGGGTAACAACATTAAAAGGCAGTTCAGTCATTTTTATCACTGGTTTGGCTAACTTGTCAGTTGATAATTACCAATCTGCTTTGTGTTTTTTAAAAATCACTCATTAAATGTATTTAAGCATCTTAAAAAGAAAATTCCTATTTTCAATGCCTCAGTTGTCACTGCATTGAAGGTTTTTCCTTGTTCTTTACCGGCAAAGGGCACCACTTGGATTTTGGTCAGGTCTAACAGTAAACACTGTTATTTTTTCTTCCAGTTCTCTACAGGAAAGAAAAGAGGAAAATGTTCTTAGTGTTTAGAGGAAACATGCTTGTTGACATTCTTGAGAGTTTCCTTCTAAAGAAAGTCTCTTGGACATGAGTGTGCCTAATTTATTGTGATCAGCGAGCACCCAGGGAAACTGTAGGAAGAGAAATAACTAAATGTTAAAAGCAACCTGCCAAGCTGGGTGAATGGTATATGGGAACTCACTGTACCACTCTAAGTTTACAATTCTTCTGTAAATTTAAAACTACTTCAAAAAGAAATGGTTTTTAGAACTTCATTTACTTCCTGTTTGTTAGCAAAGGTAAGATTTTCAGTAATGCAGAGACTGAGGAAGTTTGGTTAGAAATTAACAAGTTCTGGGGCACCTGGGTGGCTCAGTTAGGCATCTGACTCTTGATTTTGGCTCAGGTCATGGTATCAGGGTCATGAGATCGAGCCCTGCATCAGGCTCCACACTGGACATGGAGCCTGCTTAATATTCTCTTTCTGCCCCTCCCACAGAACCCCCTTCTCCCTCTCTACAAAAAAAAAAAAAAGCAAACAAATGAAGTTTTTCCCAAAACTATATTCAGATGGTTCATTTCATTATCTTACAAAAATGTCTATGATTCTCACTCTCAATATTTTATTTTAAACTGTATTACAAATTCATCTTTGAGATACCATCATAAAGCAAATTCCCCGTGGTTGTTGATCTTAACAATAAATCAACCCTCAACTGTATTCACCAGAGCTCTGCTACAGGCAGTAGGCATGTTTTTACTTCAGGATAAAGTATTTTGAAAAACCTTGCACTGAAATGTTTTTCCTTTTGGATTCTTGGCAGATACCACCATATTTTGAAAAGAAACACTAGAGGGGCTTCCATTTGTCTAACACTGGAGCCAAAGCTGCATGACTCCTTGCAGCCAAGTATGCAAATTTCTGATCTACCAAGGCACTGGGCAAAGATTAGAAAGGCTAAGAATTGAGATTCAGAGCAAACCTAAGCTATGGAAAGAAACTGCTCAATCCAGCAACTGTATTTTAAAATAACCATTCTAGGGATAATTCAGAGGATATTCTGAAATTCATCTTTAGCCTTCCTTCATTCTGATGATGATCGTCATCATGATGATCATGATGATGACATATTTGAGCCCTTAAAAACCATTAAGGGCTAGACATTGTGTTCATGGTTTCAACTACATTATCTCATTTAGTTCTTGAGACAGGTCTATCAAGTAGGGAATGTTAGTCATTCTTATTTTGTCTAGTGAGAAAATGAGTCAGTGAGAATCTGCTCCATGATACCTATGTGTACGAATTCCAAATTTCTTTCCTTTTCTCAACCAAAATCAATCTGGTTCTGAAACTCCATCCACATGGACAGTCTTCATCCACTGGGGTGGTATCTACGGTGTCACTGCTCTTTCTGCTTCAGCAGGGCCATCTCTCTCATCCTCGGCCAGCTATTGGTTATTGCAGGACCATAGCATCTCTTTGTTGACCACAGACTCCTACAGAGATGTCCTCAGGGTAGGACTGCCAAGTTAATACAGGACAGGATACCTGGATAAATCAACTCCAGATAAATGTACTTTTTTGCATAGGTATGTCCCATGCAATATTTGAAACCATGATCTGGTGTTTATGTGAAATTCAAACTTAACTGGGTCTCTTTTACTCTATCAGACAAACCTCTCTGTTAGCAGCCATCATGGCAAGAGGGCTTAGTTTCCAGCCTCTTCCTCATTCATCCCATAACCATCTTCCATCTGGGGAACAGGAACAGGAAGGGCCCTATGACTCTGAAAATGCCATGGTTGTATCCAGTGATCTGTTCCCTACTAACACAGCCATAGGAAGATCAGAGGCTTTATCAATCCTGACCAGCCAACTGAGCACCAAAAATACAAAGTGACAGTGAAGAGAAAATACTTCTGCTGAAGTCTAGTGTCAAGGGACTCAGTCTGAGAGCTTGCAGTGGCCACATGGCAGAAAACTCAGGTGGACCCGCCTGAACCCCATTCAAGCCCAGTCCTCTACAGACTCTGCTGATGGCTCTGATTCACACTGTCATCTCATCCCCAACCCCCAGATAATCTCACCTGGAAACCCAGCTCTGCAAAAGCTCATAAAACCCCAGCTGGCCATTTAAAACAACAACAACTCAGGATTCCTGGATGGCTCAATTAAGCATCTGACTCTTGATATCGGCTCAGATCATGATCTCAAAGTCCTGAGATCAAGCCCCGCATTAGGCTATGTGCAAGAATGGAGCCTGCTTGAGATTCTCTGTCTCTCTCCCTCTCCTTCTGCCCCCTCCCCCAACTCGTGCTTTCTCTCTCACTCGCTCAAAAAAAAAAAAAAAAAAGAAAGAAAGAAAAGAAAACATTAGGGGCACCTGGGTGGCTCAGTGGGTTAAAGCCTCTGCCTTCGGCTCAGGTCATGATCCAAGCATCCTGGGATCGAGCCCCACATCGGGCTCTCTGCTCAGCAGGGAGCCTGCTTCCCTTCCCCTCTCTCTGCCTGCCTCTCTGCCTACTTGTGATCTCTGTCTACCAAATAAATAAATAAAATCTTTAAAAAAAGAATCACCTTCACTTACTAATAAAGAGAAGATCCAAATTTCAAAGTAACTGTGGTAACGATGTGTTAAACCTTGCTTCATTTCTTAAATATTAATAAATACACTGACCATATAGTTCTACCCAGAGGACTATACTGTAGCAGGTATCTTCTTAAAGATAGCCTTGATCATGGAGTAATGACTCTGTTGATCTAATTACCTCAATTTTCTTTAGCAAAATTGAAAACTAGGGAACCATCTGGATAACTCTTCATACAAATAGTGGCCAAAAAAAATTTCCAAACAGCCATAATTTATTATATTCAGGGCATCTTTGTCTTAAGTGTTTGATTCAATCTCTTTCTGAATCAGATTCTTAAAACATTTATGAAAAGAACTGTCCAATAATAATAAAATCTTCTCCTTATAACAATAACAACAACAACAAAAATCAATCTTGTAATTTATCTCTTTTGTTACTTTTGGCCTTTTTGGTTGGATAACAATTGCACGTAAGTGGAGGCTATTTGGTATTTTGAACATGTAATGAATATACTGTGCTTTTATAAGTCCCTTTAACATGTATGTTCTGGTTTTGAAACATACAAACAGTGGGTGACCACTCATGTAAAAGCAATAGGACATCATGCTAGCATTTTGTTGTTGTTTTGTGTAGCAGAGCTGTTTACTTTAGGCCTTGTCCACCCTTGCTGTTTCTTCCCATATTCCAAATGGCTATGAAATACATTAGAAGGCAACAGACAGAAAAGCTGAGAAATCCAGCTATTATGAGTTCATCCCATTTTTTTTTCCTTTGCCTTTCTCCTCTCCTCAGCCATGATGGGATCTGACTCAAGTTCATTATTTACTGTCAATTGCAAAGCATTTGTTAACATTATTGAGGCAAGGAGGAAAAGTGGGTGTAAGACAGAAGGAAAGGGAAAAACACTTAGGAAATTTCTTCCCAATTTTTTCTCCATGCAGAAATCCTTTGCCAACTCTCTGAACCAAAAATTTCTGTTGATGCCCATGCTTTGTGATCATCAAACAGAACCTAGAAGAGCATCTCAGTTAATAATTTCCATGTACAGTTTTATAATTCATTGATTTGACAATTTTACCATAATCTGTCATGTCATGATCATTTAGTATAATAGAGGAATCAAAACCTGAACTATTAGTCTCTGTAATTATATTTATTGACTTAAAATCTGTGACAGAAAAAAAGTCCAGGCCTTATATTACATGTTTAACAGTTGCAAATTAATCATGATTATTGTTACCATTTTCCAACCAACTGAAATCAAGCTGATTCATTTCTTTCAAAAAAAGTAATTTTTTTTTACAACTAATGGTGGCCTGAGAAAACATGCGGAGTTTCTGACATAGTTTACCAACTTCCTATCAGAATTTGCCAAATCAGAATTCGTGGGGGAAGGGTGATTTTTTTCAATTTGGTGAAAAGCCCTGCAACACTTGCTTAAATAAAAATATATGCAGTGAACCAAAGTATAAAGTAAGCAGAGCAGGCCCTTGTTACTGAAGTGGTAGGGAGTGAAGCAGAGCAGACGCTGGCAGCGCACATTTTCTTCTCTTCAGCCTCCCTGTGGGCCCCCCAGAGGGTCTCACACAAGCTGTGGCTTCCTCCATCTCTCTGAGTAGGCAGCATCAGCCACCCTCAGCAGCACCACTGGTCTGTGCATGGAGCAGCCAGAGACTCCATCAGGAGTTGGCCAGCACCAGTGAGGGATGGGAGGTGGTGGACAAATACACCATCTTCCTCACCCCTCAGTAGGACGATTCTCAAAGCTGGTCCACACAGTTCCCCAGAAACATTCCAGAGGAAGTGAGCTCAAGTTACCCATAGTAGCACCTTGGTCAGTGATGTGGTTTTTATTGGCTTCCTCTCTGCCCCATCTTGCCTCCCAAAGGATCATCCCACAAACAAATGGGAGACAGACAGAACTGTCTTCATCCCATTACCCAACCCCTAGATGGCTCATGGAAGTCCTCCACACTTGGAAAATCAGAGCTACTTTAGGTCACATTCTTCTTTATACAAGTGGATGAGGCCTGCTTCTCCCAGCACTTGCCACGCACAGAGTACAGACCAAGAGTAGCATGTAACCTTGCTCTCTATTGGGCAGGTGCACCCTCCTCCAGTCCCGACTACCCTAGAGTTGAAGAGTACCCTTCATACCTCAACTATCTCATGGACAGTGTGCAACAGGCTGAGAAATTAAATGCAATATTTCTGATGTTTAAAAAAATACAGTCATCTACCTTTTAACATAAGCAAATCATTCCTGAGTTTCTTATTATCCATTCTAGGGGGTTCTCATTATTTAAAATGGAAAAAAAAATTGTCATGTCACATTTCAATCTAAAACCCCCAAACCAATTTCTTAAAACGTACTTAAAACACAATAAAATGCATACACACACACACACACACACACACACACAGAGTGAAGAGGCACAATGTTTAGATTTCTGTTTCATAATCACCCAATCATAGAGTTGTTAACATAGAGCTTCTTTGCACTAACACCGATACCCCTCTTGGCACAGGCAACACAAAGCTGATCTCATTTCTTGGCATTTTGATATATTTTTCCAAACTTTTACACACGATTCAGATGTCCCACCAATCTTTTGGTACCCAACTTTGGCTGCACATTAGAATCACCCTGGAGAGCTCTTAAGAATCCCAATGCCCATGGGGCACCTGGGTGGCTCAGTGGGTTAAAGCCTCTGCCTTCAGCTCAGGTCATGATCTCAGGGTCCTGAGATCGAGCCCCACATCAGGCTCTCTGCTCGGCGGGGAGCCTGCTTCCTCCTCTCTCTCTGCCTGCCTCTCTGCCTACTTGTGATCTCTGTCTGTCAAATAAATAAATAAAAATTTTAAAAAAAAGAATCCCAATGCCCAGAATGCACCCCCAACCAATGGACTCTGAATTTATGTGGGGTCACAGGCATCCATATTAAATGATTCTGATGTCCAACCAGGATTGAACACCACCATGCCAGGTGAATCTGGAATGCAACTCAAGACTTTTTCCTGCACATCATTTTGTTAATAATGTATTGAGTTTGAAAGATAAAAATTTATACACACACATATATTATTATACATATATACATTATATATACATATATAGTGTGTATATATGTGTTTTTATATATATATTTATTTATTTATACTTATATACTGGTTTGAGAGACCAGTATCGCAGACCAGCTTCTGTGATATTAGGTAATACAAAGCAGGAAATCTTTTACCGGGAATAGTCAACAGGAGACACTCTGTAAGGATATGTCTCCAACTGATATGTAGAGTTTTAATTATGTGCACCTAACTGTAACAATGAATTTTGTTTGTGCTTTTTATAAATTACTGATAATTCTAAATTAATTTCTTTGTTCCAGACTCCTGGCATTTGGCTCCTCTCTTTACTGTATTATTTATATTCTCCTTTAAAAAATAAGTTTCATCTAAGTACAATGGTAGACTACTATACTTGAAAAATTGTCCCAATGACCAGGTTCTCTCTCCCCTCTTACCCATGCTTCGCTTTCCCCTTAAAAAACCCCTCCCCACTCCTATTCCATCATCTTCTCCTAGATCACTCCTGCTCATCCTTTGAGATTCCATTTATAAGGTACTGCCCCTAGGAAAACTTCCAAAACCAATGGCTAGATCAAGTGTCCCTCCCATGGATTCCCACAGCAGCCTGCACTCACCTCACACTATTATATTTGCTGTATTCCTTTAAGCTCAATGGGCTCAAGGGTTCCTAATAGCCTCGCCCAGAGCAGGTAGCTAAAGTTTTGGTTTGGTGTGTAACTGAACACGGAGCTATTCATTTTCAGCACCATCATCACCACAAAACCCCAATCCCACCAACATCTCTATCAAACAGTGTCCGTGAGTCACATGTTCTGGCTACTGTTAAATCACACATCCTAGCATTTGAACTCCTATTTACTGGTCTGGGTAGTGTTACTCTTGCTGGGAATATACATCAGGAGGTAATGACTTCAAACTATGCGTCTTAAAGCATGTCTTCCACTTCCTGTACTAGTCCCTCCCCTGTCACTCTCCATGATCAATGTCCTATTGCAATCTTTGGCTCCGCTGTCCAAGTACCAGATAAGATGGAGAGCATCAATATTTAGGGGTGGTGGGCTGGGAAAGGAGGCATTATTCCAGGACAGCATTCCTGCAGATGTCACTCCAGCACACAGTCTGGTCTGTACAGCCCCCTGACCTTTCTCAGTTCCTGATCTGGTCATGCGAGACATAAAACACAAAGGTGAATTCAGTTTGTGCTTATTACCATTAAACTCCACCTGCCTTTGTTAGTATAAATGAGCTTTCATGGTGAACTTTTTGGTGTCTCTGGCAATCATATTATTGCAGTCAAAGGCAATATCAAGCTACCTCAGCCTAAAGCCACTAAGGCTCTGAGCTATACCCCATATGCAAACTCTTAATAGTATAATTGCAAGGAAGAAAAAAATGAAAAGACAAGACAAAGACATGAATGAGTAATGAGTAAAAGAACATGTCTTCTCAACTTAAGAATGACTTGGCACTCTAAAATTTATGTTCACAATTCAAATGAAGTATTTAGTGTTCAATTTTATTTTTTGCTAACAAATTCCACATCTTCAACTTAAGGTTAAAAGCTGAAAAAGCTTTTTCAGATATCAATTACCCAGGCAACACAACATTCTGATGGACAGCAAAGTATATATTAATTAGAAACACATGGGGATTAATTTCCCTCAAAATAAACGTATTTATGAAACTTTAGGCTATAGGAGAAGCACTTGGCAAAACATCGTGTTGTGCTGAATATACAAAATCTATTTAAGGGAAATGCATTTATTCGAATTTAAAGTATACTTACATATTTTTGCTTCTAGCCAACTCAGCAATAATATCTTCATCAGTGAGTATATCATTTAAATTTATTTATACAACTTTTTTGTTAATTGACTCAGATTCCTTTTTTAAGAAATCAGGAGAGGATGGAGGGTAAAGAGTTGAGAGAAAAAAAATTCAGCTATATCTTTAATGTTCTATTTCCTTAAAAAAGATTTGAAACAAAGATGGCAAAGATGGAATCAAATCTGGCTGCTGGGTATGTGCTACATGTTTGAAAAATATAACAAGTTTCTGATAAAAGTGCACAGGCAATATGTCATGTTGCATAAGAACATGGGACTTGGTTTGAGACACAACTGTTTGTGTTGTTTACTCATTCTGTGACCTTGGCAGTCTCTCTCCATTTTGGTTTCCCAGTCTATAAAAAGGAAATTATGAACTGGTTCCCATCTGAAGGGTGAGTAGTATTTGGAAGAAAAAGACATTTTTATACGTCTCAGGTTAGGGTCCTGTGGAAATAGACTTGAGATCAATATTTGTGTGACGCTTTCACTGGGAAGTCCTCTCAGAAACACTACCAGTAAGAGTGTCAAGGAAGCCAGACTGGGCAGAGGGCGAAGTTGAGTTGTAATACAGATGCAATAGAGGCCTTAGCCAGTCCCATGGGGGCATACTGCAGTGGAAACGGATGTTCAGAATTAGGCAAAATCAAGGTGAGGGGACCACACCTTTATACCTCTACATCGACCTCTAAGTCATTGAATGAAGGCTACCCCTACAGAAAGCACCGAACTTGGGATGAGGCAGAGCCCTTTAGCCAAGAATAATGCTTTAAGAGGAAGATGACAATCATCCACAACCAACACTCCTATCAGCTGGGCATGATGGCCTCAATCTGGAAGAAAGGATTTGTGTTAAGCACCACAGCATCCATCATCGATAACTAACACCCATCCTCAGTAACAGAAGGAACATGGTGCAGAAGTAGAAAAACAAACAGCCAAGAAATGAGAGTAGGGGGCTAGGTTCTTGGGCCTTACATAGGATTGAATGGGGTCAGAAAGCCTATGAGAGAAGGTAGACTTTGACAGGATCAGAGCCTTCTGTAAGTAAGACTCTTCATATTCCTTGTATCTGTGGTATGTCCTTCTTGTTCTCTAGTATAAAATATATGTGCACATTCCAGCCAATCATCACTTGGGCCAAGGCACTGAAGAGAAAACCACCATGCACACCTAGCCTCAGTGGGATAGGGTGAACAGGAAGCCAAGCCAAAGAACCTGAGAAGAAGGTAAAATTCAGATGACCAAATTATGCCACATGAGTTAGCCATCCCTTCATCCCTCCTACACCCATACTGAGGAGATCTATTTTCCAGAGCTAAGCCTTTGCATTCTGGATTTCTGGATTCTGTTTTAACAAGGAGAGGCTATTTCCTCATAGTACCCCTTCCTTATTATTCAGAATGTTATGGGTCAACTGGGGTGACCATTTCCCATCTTGGGAGGAGTAGAGTATTTTTCTGTTTTTTTTAACTGTTGTTATTTTGTTTTGTTTACACACCACTTTGAAACATTCATCCTTTCCAGAAAAGAAAAGGAAATCTAACATTTAGCACAAGATTGTATTTAGCTAAAAACTCTTCTCTAAAATTAAGGCAGCTTTCTCAAGTAGGCTATGTTATCAAAGTCAGATAGCATGGCTTCCCTGAGGGAATAATTTGTACATGCTATTCAGAGCTCACATTTAATTAAGTTTTTAAACACCATATTTGAACCTACCAGTTTTATTGTATCAATGATTGCCAGTCACTTATTTATAGACAAATGTCATGTGCTCATTCTACTGCACAAAAACTGATCAATTTGGATTCAATATGCTTTATTTCTAAGGCTTCCAAGAACTTTGCAGTTAAAATATTGAAACATGAGAGGAGAGTTGTGTACCTAATTGTGCAAAGGGAAGACATCTATTTTCACTCTTTCCTTTGGCAACACTTCTGTGACAAAATCCTTAAATCTATTTGCACTTCAGTGTTTCCATCTCAACATGAACACAAGCACTTATTACATCCAACTGAACCTAAAGGTATGGATTCGAAACGTATAATTATCATTGGTTGCAGTGAGATTGTATCTTTAGTTCTTCAGATTTCTTGTAAGATGGGATATAAATAAATAGAAGGGTGCCATGGAATAAAGAGGGTCTGAACCAATCTACTAATGTGCAATGGTAGCCAGTGGATTTTAAAGAATTATGTGATTCATTCAGTCCATACTACTAACTGAGTGGACTTCAGTTTATTTCACTACTCACAACCTTGTCGTTAGCCTCAGTCATCCAGCTCTGGTGACTTCATTCCCTATATAGTTGAAGGCCAAATACATTGTGTACTTGTACCTGTAATTTCTTCATTCACACAAATGAAACAATTGATATAAACTACCCTAACTTAACTTCCTAAAGACTACCCATCTACTGCCCTCCCAACTCTACTACTTCTAGGAGATGCTAGGAAAAAACAATGTGAAGGCATTTGTCTTAGAGAACTATGCTTTCCAATTCTGCTAAAACTAAAGTACACATGCACATACACATACAAGACTACCTAGAAAGAAACACATTGGACAATTCCTTGCTCTCCTTTAGCTATGCAAAAGATACTGTTCTTACATTCAATCATGTTTTTGCTAAAACAAAGTGTAGATTGAAGCAAATATGTATGGTTGGGTTTTCTTTTTTACACTAATCTTTTCAACAGTCAATGCCTGACCATGACAGGCTCATGCACTATCAAATACAGCGACCACACAATATTTGAGAGTATGCTTGGCATACTCCTATGCTTGGTATAGGAGCTACAATCTTTTTAAATATTTTTTTAAAGATTTTATTTATTTATTTGTTAGAGAGAGAGAGAGCGAGCACAGGCAGACAGAGAGGCAGGCAGAGGGAGAAGCAGGCTCCCTGCCGAGCAAGGAGCCTGATGTGGGACTCGATCCCAGGACGCTGGGATCATGACCTGAGCTGAAGGCAGCTGCTTACCCAACTGAGCCACCCAGGTGTCCCAGGAGCTACAATCTTAAAGGGCCACTGATTACAGAGAGCTCTCATGAAATAATATTCTTCTTTAAATTCTTTTCTAACCATGTAGAATTGTAAAAACCATTCTTAACTCATGGGCTGTACACAACCAGGCAGCCAATGGGCCAGATTTGGACCACAGGCTATAGTCTGCAAAATCTGATCTAGATCACTGGTTCCTAAATTTGCCCTCTCCTAGAATTCCCTAGGTAATATTTCAAAATTGTGCCATTCTGGTCACACTCCAAGTCAATTAATTCACAATCTCTGGGGGATAGTATCAGTAACTGGTGAATCTCCTCAGATGATCCCAGGGTACAGATAATTTTAGGACTCACCAATCTTTAAAACATAATATCCCTTCAGCTACTAATCATATAGACCATCTGTACTGGGTTTGGCATCTGGTGTCTTTTCGAATACCCTAACAAAAGACCTTGTATTAGTGGAAGGATACATTTCACAAACAAAATGTCATACTTAGAAAGTCAGTTCAGTTGCACATTATTTGTCTTTGACTCAGTGTCCCCAGAAAGCAGACGTGGAGACAAGTTATTTTGCATAGAGACATGGGGACATGATCACAAGCAGCAGGAAAGAGAGACTGAGAAGAATAAAACAAGGGAGGAAAAAGAGCCAATACAAGGATTAGTTATCCCGCTGATCACTGCAATGGGTGACTGAGCTTAAACCCGGTAGGATCCACTAAGAAGCAGAGCAGAACATTTTTCAGAACCGTCTGCCTGGGAAAGGGAAGAGAGGGGCATTAACCCCCTTGCTCCCATCCCTCATTTGTCAAGGGCTAGCCCAGGGATTAACTCCCTAGTACTCCTGAATGGTACAGACTTAAGCGCAACGCCGCCAAATGCCAAGCAACAAGATCCGGGCAGCCAAGTCCAGTTGGGGCAGGATCACTTGTTCTGAAAGCTGGTTGCCACAGCAATGGCTGAAGAAAAGGAGTGCTAAGAAGATGGGGGAGTTTCACAAAAGGGGTACAAAATGCCATCACAAACTCATTAGGAGACTACAGTTTAGAAGCTCCTGTGAGTACTTTAATAGGTGACTCAGTGTAGGCTTAGTACAATGCCATCTTAGTTAACTCCTCTTCACAAAACAATGTCAACAAAGATACATCTCCCATTTTAAAAGGAAAAAAAATGTATAAGTCAGACACAATTGGTCAAAGTTGAATTTAAACTCTTCCCTAATGCCTCTCTTCTCATTATTCTACTTAATAGTCCTATCAAACTGAAGTTCTAATCAGATTAGAAAGAAAAATATAAAACACACAGTAAAAATCTTCTATATAAAAATAACTATTGTCAACATTTGGCTTTTTTAGTCTGTCAAGATAGGTTTATATGGTGGAGATAATTGGATGTTTGTACCATTTTGTACTTGAGTTAAATTTCAAGACCTCATGAAAGTTCTTACCTTTCCATCACAGCAGATGCCGTGTTTCCGTTTGCCCTTCTTAACTGCCCCTTTCCACATCTTCAAATGTGTTGAACACTCCATCTTCCACACCAATCTATACCTTTTTAGACTCCTACCTCCCTTTCAAGACCCAGGTCAACTGTAACTCACTAATCATCTTTTCTTCCTGCTCTCTCCTATTTGGTATATGCCGCTCCTTCTCATGCCCACCATCCTTTAAACTTTCTTTCTGCATTTTTTACTTCTATTCCAATCCTCTAACACACACTAGTAATGTATATAGTGTAGGATTTGAGGACCGTGTCCCTTGCCCATGCCCTACCCCAACTCTATCTTAATGAACTGTACTTTTTGTGGAGGCAGGATTTGTCTTATCCTTGTCTTTCCCCCCGACTTAGTGCAATGTCTTGCCTGTAGAAGGACCTCCATAAATCCTCGCTGAATTAATGAATGAATGTTAGAATTATCTCAGCTGCGAGCCATGCACCACTGGTCTTGATACTTGTTAACTATACCCAAGCAAATATTAAAACCCTAAGGGATAGCATATGTGTGCTATTGTCGATATGAAAAGCCACAGGGTTTCCAAGTGCATTCTGCTTCAGAGTGTTACTGTGGTAATATCACAGTATGCCACGGACGCCATTAGGAAAAAAGCATTTGGAGCAATACTGCCTGCACCTCTCTTAACAAATGAGCAGTTTTCCTATACACAAGGCCTAGACGTGCAAGTGCACTCTTCACAGATTTCACATAAGCAAGCGAGCTAGGTCAGACCACTTTCTTTTCCCAGCCTTCAAAGTCCTTTGGAAGCCTCTGTTGGCAGAAAGCAGACAACAGGAAGGCTAGGAAGTACAGTTCAAAGAGGTTAGCCTCCCTGGGTCAAAGAGCAGGGCAGAGAGAAGTACAAAGATTATTGTTGGATAAAAGAAATGCCAAGAGAATAGGAGCATAGTTTGACACTGGGATTCACAGCTTCCATAGTTACATATGAGCTGGAGCTTCTCATCTAGATAAGAGATCTACTATGGTTAGTTAGACTCTAGGCTAATCACATAGGATCTGTGTGATTTACCTGCCAATCGCATCCCTCTCAATTCAATATATTGCCATAGTGATGTTTTACATTGGGTCATGACTACTGGCACGCAGGACCCATTCTAGGCACGCACCTATTCACTTTTCAGTATTAGGACTATGTGACTCTGAATTCAGTGCCCTATCACAACACATCCTCTTTATCCTAACTTTATCTTAATCTTTATCCGAACTGTTCATGACCTGGCAAGTAAGGAAGAATACATGAGCCTTTATGGGAGTGAGTGCCTTAGCTTGGAGTGCTGTAGCTTGCGGTACTCTAAGCACAGCATGGTGATTAGCTCTTCACTATTTTTGCAGTTCTTGCCCCCAAAAGAGTTTCTCCCAGGAATTTGTTCCTGGGCTTTCGAGGTTCCAGTCTGTCTACCAAACTCATTCTGATAGCCCAGGTATCTGCAGATGATGGTATAATTTCCTCTTCACAGTTGCTTCGTGGGACAGGATTGTAACACTCATCTCTGTCCACTGACCTGGTTTCCTTTTCTTCCCATCTGTCTGAGGGCATCAAAGTACAAAGTAGCCACTGCCTACCAGTAGCATGTGCTCTGAAGATAACTGGCTGCCTCATCAGTAACCTACACTTGCTCCTGCTACTTCTGAGCCAATGTCATTTGGGGGGGAAGGGATTGAAGGAGTAATACATGGAAGACTCCAATGCTCTTCCATTTACATATTTTCTGGCACTTTTCTAGAAGGCACAAACCTCTGGGGGGGGGGACAGACTGAGAAATTCCCTGCATAAACCACTTCTTTTTGGTCCTGGAAGCAATTTGGATATGGCCAATTTTTTTGTGAGGACAGTTCTGCATTGCTTAACCAAGAATGAAAATATCCAGCAGAAAGTCTGTGGTTTATCATCAGCAATTCTCCCCATAAAGACCTATGAACAGCAACATTCTCACAGCCCTTGTTCACAACCTGAGCTTCTAGAAGTCATTAAATTCACAACTCTAGAGTTCACAGGTTTTATCTCTCTATTCATTTTACCAAAAGATCAAGTAGGCCTGACTGATATTGACTTAGACCTCTCAAATCATGGTATATGTGCACTATGCTCTAATTTTTTCTAGAGACGTGAGCTGTTGTTCTACAACCTACTCAAATTTAAGTCTTTTCTACAAAGCTCAGTGATGGCAGCTAGGAGTTTCCCAAGTGATATTTATGAGTTCCCCCCAGAGCTCAAAATCACATGTGTGTTAAGGTAGACTCTGTTAAAAGCTCCTTATTCCAATTAGTAATAGCTCTTTTTTTTTCCTATCCACTGAATTCCTCAGCACATAACAAATGTATCAGCCCTTCAGCTTCTCTTTTGTTTACTTTTCCATTCTCTACACTGTATACGGTCCCCTGCTGACTGGCTGTGTGAAACCAGTATTTCCACCTCTCCCTCGATTAATAAGCAATGTATTGATGTGGTGGTTGACACATGTAATGGAGAGTAGTTTCTGCCCCCCAAGTTTCAAAGAATGTTCTGCCACTAGGAGGCAAGTTTTTGTACCTTTGTGGCAAAACGATAAAGGTGTCTTCTAAACTTTCCTGCTTAAAGGCAAAATGAGACCAGATTCTACCACTGATACAGAGTCAACAACAGTTGCCAAATAAATTACTTCATCCTGTGTACCCAGGCCTCAGAGATCTGGTTCTCAACTATGATCATGTTGGCTCTGCAAATGACAAAACTGCAGAGTAAAAATGAAAATAACATCACATCCTTTCTTCCCATCTTGTGTATTCGTTTGCTGAAAAGCTAGTTTATCTTTCTTAGATTTAGGCAAATGAATTTTAAGCCAATAACTCCTAGACAGAGAAAGGAACATATATTTTCAAAATTCTGTGTGAATACTGGAATCTTCATTTTATGAACCTCATAAAACTGCTGGGGGGTTTTTGTTTGTTTTATATTTTGTTTTGTTTTTAAAGATTTTATTTATTTATTTGACAGAGAAAGACAGTGAGAGAGGAACACAATCAGGGGGAGTGGGAGAGGGAGAACCAGGCTTCCTGCTGAGCCCAGAGCCCCATGCGGGGCTTGATCCCAGGACTCTGGGATCATGACCTGGACCTAAGGCAGACACTTCACGACTGAGCCACCCAGGCGCCCCAAAACTACTGTTTTTTTAAGTCAAAAAAGTGTTTGGTATTGACAATTACTTATAATTTAACTACACTCTCATCATAGGAGACTGACTACTCTACCCAACATGCACGTAAGTATTAAAAGAATGGACTCATTCCCAAGAAAAAGCAAGGATTAAGATGATGGGCTTGTCCTGGGCCCTATGCTTCAAATGCTTTAAATATTTAAGAAAGTTAAGTGCTGGGAAAAGAGGATACTTTTTCAAGAAGGAAATACAGATCATCAACATAAACTAGATACTGATTATAAAAGAGTAACAAATCCATCACTGTAAGTATTTTCAATGTTAATTTGATCATTGTATTGATAACTTAGGTTATTATGTCTTATGAAATATATATTTTGCTCTTAAAAAGTGGATGAAAATTACATCATGCTACATTAAATTTAAGTGAACTGGATCAGTTTAGCCCATATGTACATTTTCTCCTCATGGGAGCAGCGATTTAATAATGCTGACTTTGCACACCTTTAGGTGGGGTGTATATTTTCCAATTACGCTTAGTTCCTCCATGAAAGCATTTGAACTTGAAACCCCTGCTATTAATAATAATGTCTAAATTATATATGAACTATTCACTTGATCAAAGTGTTGGTGCTGTTTACTCAGAATATGATAGGAAAATGTGAAAGAGAGGTTTTCTTTAAACAGCAAGCTCCTCTACTGTATGACAAGCTGCTTTAACTTGGAAATAATTTGTTATATGTTCAACTTTTTAGAAATAGAATGATTGCATGAAATAAAATACATGCTTTTTATCAAGAAATAAATTAGCAATACTCCTTTGAAGATTTGGAGTCCCACAGGGCTGAGATTAATGTTGAACTGGATAAGTCACCATTACAACAGATGCTTGAACCACCAGAGTATACCCAATCGCTTTCCAAATTGAAAACTCAGAGAAATCACTATTAGGCATTATATCCTCAAGCATAAAAACTCCCATAAGCTTCAGACCACCATGGAGACAATAGAATACCAGGCTATCTTGACACTACACCAACTGCTGTCATCATCAGTTACAGTGTACTAAGGTCCCATGGGGTGCAGAACTTAATAAATGGCCTTGCTTAATAGATGTTAACTAATTACACCTAGAAAATCCCCATCCACCCAAGGCAAATAATACAATATGCCAGGAGGCAATGGATGGGTTTCTCACTTACATCCTTCAAATGCCTCTTTCTGTCCTTGAGGTAGGATCTGGAGGCAAAAGATCTCTCCTTTCTTGAAGGCTGCCCTAGTCTCTAAGTCAGGGGCCTGCATATTTTGACTTTAAAACATCTTAATCACCAGGCTTTCAAATCACTTTTTGGAGAATGGCAATCAGGTTAAATTCCTAAAAGAGGAGAAAAATAGGTCAGACCTCAACTTGAGCTGGTTCTCAGCATGATTTAATCTGACCTCTCAGGTAATGGGCTGTTCAACACAGCTAAAGCAGAGTACCAAAGAAAGTATTTTACTTTGGCACAGGGTTCTGTTTATCATAGTATAGAATATAAGAGAATGTTTTTAGCTTCTAGTGGGTGGCAGGATTACAGATTTGAGATCTTGATGAGAGATAGGAATCCTCTCTCTAGAAAAAATTGATGTTTATAGACCCTCCCATTCTCATTCATAACTCGGCAACACTGGTCCACACACTAGATCATGAAAGCGAATGAGAATCCCCTAGAGGACTTCTTAAAACTGAGGGCTAGACTATCTTTGCACCCAAGACAGGAGTCCCTAAATATATAAAGAAAAACTATTTATAGATATAAAGGAATAAACTGATATAATGTAGTAAGAGTAGAAGACTTTAACACCCCACTTAAATCAATGGATAGATCACCCAGACAGAAAATCAACAAGGAAACAGAGGCTTGGAATGACACACTGGACCAGATGGACCTCATAGATATTTGGAGAACATTCCACCCTAAAACAACAAAATACTCATTCTTCTCAAGAGCACATGGAACTTTCTCCAGAATAGACCACGTTCTGGGTCACAAATCAAGGCTCAACTGAAACCAAAAGATTGAGATTATTCCCTGCATATTCTCAGACCACAGCACTCTGAAACTGGAACTCAATCACAAGAAAACGTTTGCAAGAAATTCAAATACTTGGAAGCTAAAGACCATCCTGCTCCAGAATGTTTGGATTAACCAGGAAATCAGAGAATAACTTAAACAATTCATGGAAACCAATGAGAATGAAAACATTTGAGTCCAAAACCTACGGGATATGGCAAAGGCTGTCCTAAGGGTGAAATACAAAGCCATCCAAGCCTCACTCAAAAAAGAAAAATCCCAAATAACTATCTTTACACCTTAAAGAACTGGAACATCAACAACAAATTAAGCCTAACCCATGCATGAGAGGGGAAATAATTAAGATTAGAGCAGAGATCAATGAATTAGAAACAAGAAATACAGTAGAACGCATCAATGAAACTAGAAGCTGGTTCTTTGAAAGAATTAATGAGATCAATAAACCACTGACCAGACTTATCCAAAAGAAAAGGACCCAAGTTAATCAAATTATGAATGAATGGGGAGCGATCACAACTAACACCAAGGAAATAGACACAATCATCAGAAATTATTATTAACAGCTATATGCCAGTAAGTTAAGCAACCTAGAAGAAATGGATGCATTCCTGGAAACCTATAAACCACTAAGACTGAAACAGGAAGAAATTGACCAATAACCAGTAATGAGATTGAAGCAGTGATTGAAAACCTCCCAAAAACAAGAGTCCAAACCTGATGGATTCCCTGGGGAATTCTACCAAACTTTCAAAGAAGAAATAATACCTATTCTCCTGAAGCGGTTTCAAAAAACAAACAGAAGGAAAACTTCCAGACTCTTTCTATGAGGTCAGCATTACCTTTATCCCAAAACCAGGTAAAGACCCCTTCAAAAGAGAGAATTTCAGACCAATAACCCTGATGAATATAGATGCTAAAATTCTCAACAAGATCCTAGCTAACAGGAACCAACAGTACATTAAAAGGATTATCTACCACGACCATGTGGGATTTATCCCTGGGATGCAAGGGCGGTTCAACATTCGCACATCAATCAATATGATAGAGAACATTAATAAGAGAAGATACAAGAACCACATGGTCCTCTCAACTGATGCAGAAAAAGCATCTGACAAAATATAGCAACCTTTCCTAATTAAAAGTCCTCAGAGCATAGGGATAGAGGAAACATTCCTCAATTTCATAAAACCCATCTATGAAAAACCTACAGTGAAAATCATTCTCAATGGGGAAAAACAGAGGCTTTGCTTAAGATCTGGAACCTGATAAGGATGCCCACTCTCACCACTGTTGTTCAACATAGTACTAGAAGTCTTAGCAAAACCGATCAGACAACAAAAAGAAATAAAATGTATTCAAATTGTCAAAAAGAAGGAAAACTCTCTCTTTGCAGTTGACAAGATACTTTATGTGGAAAACCCAAAAGACTCCACCTCCAAATTACTAGAACTCATACAACAATTCAGTAATGTGGCAGGATACAAAATCAATGCACAGAAATCAGTTGTTTCTTATACACTAACAATGTAACTTTAGAAAGAGAAATTAGAGAATTGATTCCATTTACAATAACACCAAAAACCATAAGATACCTTGGAATAAACCTAACCAAATAGGTAAAGGATCTGTATTCTAGGAACTACAGAACACTCATGAAAGAAATTGAAGAAGACACAAGAAGATGGAAAAGCATTCCATGTTCATGGATCAGAAGAATAAACATTGTTAAAATGTCTATGCTGCCTAGAGCAATGTATAATTTCAATGCCATCCTGATCAAAATACCAATAGCATTTTTCAAAGTGCTGGAACAAACAATCCTAAAATTTGCATTGAACCAGAAAAGACTCCAGATCACCAAGGAAATTTTGAAAAAGAAAAACAAAGCTGGGGACATCCTGTTGCCTGACTTCATGCTTTACTATAAAGCTGTGATCACCAAGACACCATGGTACTGGCACAAAAACAGACACATAGACCAAAAGAACAGAATAGACAGCCCAGATATGGACCCTCAACTCTATGGTCAAATAATCTTTAGCAAAGCAGGAAAATATGTCCAGTAGAAAAAAGAGAGTCTCTTCAATAAATGGTGCTGGGAAAATTGGACAGCTATACACAGAAGAATGAAACTTGAGCATTCTCTTTCACCATGCACAAAGATAAACTCAAAATGGATGAAAGACCTCAATATGAGACAGGAATCTATCATCCTAGAGAAGAACGCAGACAGTAACCTCTTCGACAACAGCCACAGCTACTACTTTCAAGACATGTCTCCAAAGGCAAGGGAAACAAAAGCAAAAATGAACTTTTGGGACTTCATCAAGGTAAAAAGCTTCTGCACAGCAAGGAAACAGTCAACAAAACAAAGAGGCAACCCATGGAATGGGAGAAGGTATTTACAAATGTCACAACAGATCAAAGGTTAGTATCCAAGATCTATAAAGAACTTCTCAAACTCAATTCCCAAAAAGCAAATAATCAAGTCAAAAAATGGGCAGAAGACATGAACACACACTTCTCCAAAGAAGACATATAAATGACTAACAGACACAAGAAAAAAAGGTTCATCATCATTGGCCATCAGGGAAATTCAAATCACAACAACATTGAGATACCACCTTATACCAGTTAGAATGGCAAAAATTGACAAGGCAAGAAACAACAAATGTTGGAGACACAGTGGAGAAAGGGGAACCCTCTTGTACTATTGGTGGGAATGCAAGTTGGTACAACCATTTTGACAAACAATGTGGAAGTTCCTCAAAAAACTAAAAATAGAGGTCCCCTATGAACCAGAAATTGCACTACTGGGTATTTATCCCAAAGACACAGATGCAGTGAAAAGAAGGGCCATATGCACCCGAAAGATCATAGCAGCAATGTCCACAACAGCCAAACTGTGGAAAGAGCCCATCTGTCAACAGATGAATGGATAAAGAAAAGGTGGTCCATATATACAATGGAAAATTACTCAGCCATCAGGACAAATACCCAGCTTTTGCATCAACATGGATGGGACTGAAGGAGATTATGCTAAATGAAATAAGTCACACAGAGAACGTTAATTATCATATGGTTTCACGTACTTGTCCAACATAAGGAATAGCATGGAGGACACTAGGAGAAAGAAGGGAAAAAGGAAGGGGGGAATCAGAGGAGTGAGATGAACCATGAGAGACTATGGATTCTGAGAAACAAACTGAGGGTTTTAAAAGGGAGGGGGTGGGGGGATGGGTTCGCCTGGTGGTGGGTATTAAGGAGAGTATGTATTGCATGGAGCACTGGGCGTTATATGCAAAAAAAAATGATTCATGGAACACTATATCAAAAACTAATGATGTGATATAGGAGGAGGAGTCAAGATGGCGGAGAAGTAGCAGGCTGAGACGACATCAGGCAGCAGGAGATCAGCTAGATAGCTTATCAAACCATTCTGAACACCTACAAATCCAACAGGAGATCGAAGAGAAGAAGAGCAACAATTCTAGAAACAGAAAATCGACCACTTTCTGAAAGGTAGGACCAGCGGAGAAGTGAATCCAAAGCCACGGGAAGATAGACCCCGGGGGGAGGGGCCAGCTCCCGGCAAGCGGCGGAGCAACAGAGCACAAAATCAGGATGTTTAAAAGTCTGCTCCACAGAGGGACATCGCTCCAGAGGCTAGACTGGGGTGAAGACTTCGCGGAGACAGCGTGGCCTCAGGTCCCGCGGGGTCACAGAAGGATCGGGGTGTCTGAGTGTCGCAGAGCTCACAGGTATTAGAGCGGGGAAGCCAGCTATGGAGACAGAGCCGAGGAGTGAGCTCTCAACTCGGGGTTACCTTGAGCCGTAATCCGTGACACAGGCCGGTACTCTGAGCATGGGGTTCCCACAAGATCCAGGGACAGTCCGACCTGGAAGAGCTCAGGGATCTGCGGGGTTCAGAGACTCCAGGCGGGGCTGTGTGCCACAGACAGAGACGCTTGGTCACAAGCTGGGTAATCTCGGAGCGCAGCTGGAGGACAGTGAGATGGGAGTGACTGAGCCCTTTTCCCCAAGCGCGGCTGGAGGCCGGGGAGACGGGAGTGATTAAGCGCTTTTCTCTGAAGGTGCACTGAAGAGTGGGGTCCCGAGCTCTTGGCTCCTCTGGGCCGGAGATTGGCAGGCCGCCATTTTCATTCCCATCCTCCAGTGCTCTACGGGAAGCGTTCAGGGAACAAAAGCTCCCAAAAGCAAACCCGAGCGGATTATTTAGCCCGGCCCCTGGTAAGGGCGGTGCAATTCCGCCTGGGGCAGAGACACTTGAGAATCACTACAACAGGCCCCTCCCCGAGAAGATCAAGAAATCCAGCCAAGACCAAGTTCACTTACCAAGGAGAACAGCAGAATTCCACAGGAGGAGAAAGCAAAGCATGGAATTCATGGCTTTCTCCCCATGAATCTTGAGTCTTACAAAGTTAATTAATTTTTTAAAATTTTTCTCTTCTGCTCATATTTTTTTAAATTTTACCCTTTCCTCTTTTAATGTTTTTTAACTAGTTTATCTTAACACCTTTCTTAAAATCTTTTTTGAACCCTCATAATTATAGTCATATTTTATCCCATTGGATCTAACTTTATTCTTTGTATACACATAAGATTTTTTCTTCGAAAAAATGTGGGGTACAATTTCTTCTAATACATCAAAATACACCCTAGGGGCACTGGGGTGGCTCAGTGGGTTAAAGCCTCTGCCTTCAGTTCAGGTCATGATCGCAGGGTACTGGGATCGAGCCCCACATTGGGCTCTCTACTCAGCAGGAAGCCTGCTTCCCCTCCTCTCTCTCTGCCTGCATCTCAGCCTACATGTGATCTCTATCAAATAAATAAATAAAATCTTAAAAAAAATACACCCTAAATCTAGCACTGGGCTTAGTCTAGTCTCCAGCCCAAGCAAGTTCTCTCCGCTTTTTTTTTTATTCTTCCAACCAACTTACCTTATCAACTCCTTTGTTAGAAATTAAAAAAAAAAATTTTCATCTTTATACTCATATTTCATCCCTTCATTGTGTTTACCCTTATATATGTTTTTCATTATTTAAAATTTTGGGAGGTAGTTTCTTCTAAGAGACCAAAATACTCCCAAAATTCAGTGGGTGACCCTGTTCTACTCACCAGTCTAATATACACATATTTTTTATTTTTTATATTTTTTCTTTATTTGTGTTCTTTTAATTTTTTTTTCTGAACTACTTTTTGCCCCCTTCGTCTCCCCCATGATTTGCGGTTTCTTCTGATTTGGTTAAAGAATATTTCCCTGGGGTCTTTTCCACCCTTTTAGTATTTCACTTGATCCTTCATATATTCTTTTTTTTTTTAAGATTTTATTTATTTATTTGACAGACAGAGATCACAAGTAGGCAGAGAGGCAGAGAGAGAGAGGAGGAAGCAGGCTGTCCGCAGAGCAGAGAGCCTGATTCGGGGCTCGATCCCACAACCGTGGGATCATGACCCGAGCCGAAGGCAGCGGCCCCAACCCACTGAGCCACCCAGGCGCCCCTGATCCTTCATATATTCTTATCTGGACAAAATGACAAGGCAGAAAAAATGACCAACCCCCCTCCAAAAAAAAAAAACAAGAGGCAGTACCGAAGGCTAGGGATTTAATCAATACAGACATTGGTGATATGTCATATCTAGAGTTCAGGATGATGATTCTCAAGGTTCTAGCCAGGCTCGAAAAAGGCATGGAAGATATTAGAGAAACCATGTCCGGAGAAATAAAAGCCCTTTCTGGAGAAATAAAAGAATTGAAATCTAACCAAGTTGAAATAAAAAAAAAACTATTAATGAGGTGCAATCAAAAATGGAGGCTCTTACTGCTAGGATAAATGAGGCAGAAGAAAGAATTAGTGTTATAGAAGACCACATGACAGAGAATAAAGAAGCTGAGCAAAAGAGAGACAAACAACTACTGGACCACGAGGGGAGAACTCAAGAGATAAGTGATACCATAAGACGAAACAACATTAGAATAATTGGGATTCCAGAAGAAGAAGAAAGGGAGAGGGGAGCAAAAGGTATATTGGAGAGAATTATCATAGAGAATTTCCCTGATATACCAAAGTGAACAGGCATCAAAATACAGGAGGTGCAGAGAAGCCCCCTCAAAATCAATAAGAATAGGTCCATACCCCATCATCTAATAGTAAAATTTACAAGTCTTAGCGACAAAGAGAAAATCCTGAAAGCAGCCTGGCACAAGAAGTCTATAACATACAATAGTAAAAATATTAGATTGGCAGCAGACTTATCCACAGAGACCTGGCAGGCCAGAAACAATTGGCATGATATATTCAAAGCACTAAATGAGAAAAACATGCGGCCAAGAATACTATATCCAGCTAGGTTATCATTGAAAATAGAAGGACAGATAAAAAGCTTCCAGGACAAACAAAAACTGAAAGAATTTGCAAACACAAAACCAGCTCCATAAGAAATATTGAAAGGGGTCCTCTAAGCAAAGAGAAACCCTAAAAGTAGTAGATCAGAAAGGAAGAACAGAGACAATATACACTAACAGTCACCTTACAGGCAATACAATGGCACTAAATTCATATCTCTCAATAATTACCCTGAACGTAAATGGGCTAATTGCCACAATCAAAGACACAGGGTTTCAGAATGGATAAAAAAGCAAAACCCATCAATATGCTGCCTACAAGAAACTCATTTTAGACCCAAAGACACCCCCAGATTGAAAGTGAGGGGGTAGAAAACAATTTACCATGCTAATGGACATCAGAAGAAAGCTGGGGTGGCAATCCTTATATCAGATCAATTAGATTTTAAGCCAAAGACTATAATAAAAGATGAGGAAGGACACTATATCATCTCAAAGGGTCTGTCCAACAAGAAGATCTAACAATTTTAAATATCTATGCCCTAACATGGGAGCAGCCAACTATATAAGCCAATTAATAACAAAATCAAAGAAACACATCGACAATAATACAATAATAGTAGGGGAATTTAACACTCCCCTCACGGAAATGGACAGATCATCCAAGCAAAAGATCAACAAGGAAATAAAGGTCTTAAATGACACACTGGACCAGATGGACATCACAGATATATTCAGAACATTCCATCCCAAAGCAACAGAATACACATTCTTCTCTAATGCACATGGATCATTCTCCAGAATAGATTACATCCTGGGTCATAAATCATGTCTCAACCAGTACCAAAAGGCTGGGATCATTCCATGCATTTTTTAGACCACAATGCTCTGAAGCTAGAACTCAAGCACAAGAAGAAATTTGGAAAGAACCCAAATACATGGAGACTAAACAGCATCCTTCTAAAGAATGAATGGGTCAATCAGGAAATTAAATAACAATTGAATAAAATCATGGAAACAAATGATAATGAAAACACAACGGTTCAAAATCTGTGGGACACAGCAAAGGCAGTCCTGAGAGGAAAATATATAGCAATACAAGCCTTTCTCAAGAAACAAGAAAGGTCTCAAATATACAACCTAACCCTACACCTAAAGGAGCTAGAGAAAGAACAACAAAGAAAGCCTAAACCCAGCAGGAGAATAGAAATCATAAAGATCAGAGCAGAAATCAATGAAATAGAAACTAAAAAAACAATAGAACAGGGGCGCCTGGGTGGCTCAGTAAGTTAAATCCTCTGCCTTCGGCTCAGGTCATGATCCCAGGATCCTGGGATCAAGCCCAACATCGGACTCTCTGCTCAGCAGGGAGCCTGCTTCCCTTCCTCTCTTGCTGCCTGCCTCTCTGCCTACTTGTTATCTCTGTCAAATAAATAAAATAAAATAAAATAAAATAAAACAATAGAACAAATCAACAAAACTAGGAGCTGGTTCTTTGAAAGAATAACTTGATAAACCGCTGGCCAGACTTATCAAAAAGAAAAGAGAAAGGGGGACGCCTGGGTGGCTCAGTGTGTTAAGCCGCTGCCTTCGGCTCTGGTCATGATCCCAGGGTCCTGGGATCGAGTCCCACATCGGGCTCTCTGCTCGGCAGGGAGCCTGCTTCTCCCCTCCCCTCTTTGCCTGCTTGTGTGATCTCTGTCAAATAAATAAATAAAATTAAAAAAAAAAAAAGAAAAGAGAAAGGACCCAAATAAATAAAATCATGAATGAAAGAGGAGAGATCACAACCAACACCAAAGAAATATAATTATAAGAACATATTATGAGCAACTCTACGTCAACAAATTTGACAATCTGGAAGAAATGGATGCTTTCCTAGAGACATATAAACTGCCAAAACTGAACCAGGAAGAAATAGAAAACCTGAATAGACCCATAACCAGTAAGGAAATTGAAACAGTCATCAAAAATCTCCAAACAAACAAAAGCCCAGGGCCAGATGGCTTCCCAGGGGAATTCTACAAAAAATTTAAAGAAGAATTAATTCCTATTCTCCTGAAACTGTTCCAAAAAAATAGAAATGGAAG